>CAJVPT010006512.1:0-10962 GCA_910592055.1 Acaulospora colombiana
TTATTTAAATTTAATAAAAGGAAAATTTTTAAATTTAAAGTTAAAAAATATTTTCAAAAGGAAATATACTAGTTAAATTTTTTTTATTAAAATAAAGTCAGATTAATTTAAATATATTTAATTTAATTTAGTTAAATCAAAATAGTATAGTTAAATATGCTTTGAAACTGGTTCAAAATATACAAAATCAGTTTCAAATTAATTTTGCATCAAATCAAATCAGATTCAAATTTGAATTAGATCAAATCAAATCAGATTCAGATTCAAATCAGATTGAATCAAACTGTTATGGTTTCAAATCTGATCTGATCAGTTTAAAATGAATTGAATCCAATCTAATTCATATTTATAAAAACTGAATTGAATTGAATCTAATTAAAATCCAATTTAATTTAATCCATTGTGATCACTGGTGCTAGATAATAATAGATTCCTAAAGTATTTGGTATATAAAATTTTGCAGATTATTTATGTTCCTTTTTGAGAAATAAAATTTATAACTCTTCACTTTAATAGGGACAAAAGTTAGAAAATACTATAAATCAATGATTTGAATAATAGAAAACAATTGTATATAGTTTTTTAATAGTTATTAATTTAAAAATTTTAATGTTTCCTAGTGAGGAACATTTGACTTTTGTCTCTACTTCCTCTTTAGAGACCTATTTTTAGTATTAGATAATCAAAAACTCTCTTAAAAGATACTATATCTGTAGTCTTTTTTCTCTAGTTATGTATACTGGAAAAGAGGAGGAAAAGTAAAGGAGGATTATTGTTTATTGTCCAATAAGTCCTAATCCAGGTTTCTTTATTCTTTTTATATAACCAATAATATTATAGATTTCATGTCCTATATCTATCTACATAATTGGTTTGCAACTTATAGTGGATCTCAGGTTCTTATAAATACTGAGAAAATAAATTCAGATATGTGAGGTGACTAATAGGGACTTGTTTACATTTTGGATTGTTGACATGTTTTTATTATTCAATTACTGTATCAGAAACTTTATGCTATTCAAAATTCAGGATTAAATTGAAATAGACAAAATTCCCTAGAGAAAATCATGAAAGAGTACTCTTAGAATATTTATTATAACAAGAAAGTAATTGGGTTGTCTTTTAAAAAGTTTCTTATCACAAATTAAGCTCTATAGTATTTCTATGACAAGTAAAAAAGTGATAGAGAAGTTAAATCTACTTCTTTTCAAAACTTTCTTGCCATTGGTAAGAAGAGTAAAGTTGTCTTTCTGACTACTAGAAGATAAGTTTTTTTGTAGTAAAATATAAAAAGAGATAATAGAAGTTGTCAGGTGACTCTTGAGAACTTTATTCTTAAGTTGGTTTAGAGAAAGTAATAAGACTTTATTAACCATGAAGTATAAAACTTCTTGTGAATATCTTTTTTGTATGTAGTCAAAGGATTAGTGGAAAGAGTTGTGATTTTTGAAAAAAAAATATAATATCTAAAATTAAAAATATTAATTATTTAAAAAAAAGTTTTAAAATTTGAAGAATAAATAAAATTTGAGAATTGAAAGTTAAATTAAACTGATATTAGGTAACTAAGATTTTAATCTTGGTTAAAACCTTGGTAAGGGATTTGCAATGGTAACCTGTAGGCAATTTAGTTTATAAGTAAAAAGATATTTATGTGAACAGTAAACAGAGTGGCAAATCACTTCCAAAGTTGTATCCAAAATCAAATTGACAAAGTGAGTTAGATATAGATAAAATATATATATATATACTGTATATAAAATCATAGATTATGATTTTAGAAACTGAAAGGTATTACATATGTAGGTTAGGTTATTAAGTTGAAAGGTCTACCACAAATGCTGCGTATGTGTATGAAGTAACACTTGAAGCCGTGAATAATATAAAAGCGTCATCGGTAAAACACATAGTTCTGGTGAAAGAACGTTAATGACTTATTCAAAATTTCGCAAAGAATATGTATTTTTTAAAAGGTCGGCTTAAATACTTCATCGGGAAGAATAGTTTTGACACAATCGAATGTTTGTCCTACCGTTTAATTAACTTCTGGTACATATTCTTAAGCTGTCTACGCTCATTCTATGATCTCTGAGCGACAATTCATAAAGCCAAAATCCACGCTTACGGAATGTGAGAGGCCTGCATATTTGGCTAATATATATTGCAATGAGATAATAGACGCTATTTATCGGTTCTCCAAATCTCGATTTTACTTTCTGATAGCCAACTGCAATTACTATATTTCCCCTTCAACAAGTTCAAGGTTGATCCAGACATGTAGGCACCATGGAGTTAATCAATCATGCAACCTTTTTGAATAAATTCTCGATACATGTCAGCCAACAGTTTCTCTTATGCGTCTCCTAGGACTGCCTCATAATTCGAGTATCTTCTAGCTAATTTACAAGACATCAACCCAAAGTATATTAATTTATTAAAGTTCGTTACATGATAGAATTTTCTTATTTTTGGGACAAAATGATAATATCAGATATTTTATTTGCAAAATTCCAAATAGCAATTATAATCTTTGTTAAGTACTGAAAAATTAATCGATTTCGTTATGCATAAGCTCACATAAACATTCTTTGGTAAAGTCATGCTGTTATTATTATTCCGTTCTAACTTGGATGAAGACAATTAACATATTAATTCACAAGGAAGATCGTGTTACACCTTCTCTCCCTATTACGTTACTTTGTCTTATTACTACCTTCTGATCCCTGGCACTTATCGTTCTCCGTATTTTCCAACGATTTGGACTTGGATGTATCTGTACGAATGTTGGAAGGAATATCAGGTTATAATGCATTGTAGAGAATCGAATATTTTAATACGTGTACGTCATTTTTGACTGTTACCGTTCTTCAGGCACGTTTTATACTACATTATATGTTTTGATTCATCGATTCAAATGTGAGTCTACATTCGAAAGTGTTGGTTTAATCAAGAAGGTTCTTACATTTGACAAATATTCATTAATATTAAAAATTATTTTAACACACCACCGGGGAAGTCGATATATAATTTGAACTACAGATTCCTTCGCTAAGGCAATCCTTCTGTACTACGTAGTACGATCAATAACATTGATAACAGATTTTTTTATTCTCATCAGAAAATACGACAGGAAATATGCTAAGGACTGGCATGCATAAATTAAAACATTATTTCGGTTATAGGTCCATTGTGTGTGTCCTTATCGAAAGTGTCTTTTGATTTGTATATTTCTGCGAGATGAAGTTAATCTAAAACTGTAATTAGACGAGTAATTGTAGTAACCGAGCTCGTCTCTCAAAGACTTTTCTTCCGACCATCAAAGCAACCGTGCCAAAAAGAAAGAAAGGTCAAACAAAAGATGAAGATGTAGTCTTTGATAATGGGGAAAGTCACCAATTGATGATTCGCGCCGGATTCATAAGGCAGGTAGATGTATCTGGTGCCCAATTATAAAAGCAATTTTAAACTATCATTATTTTTTCTGACCACTCCGTTGCTGATAGTCTTCGTCAGGGATCTACACATTGCTTCCATTTGCATTACGATCCCTTGAAAAAATAAAAGGGATTATAGATCAGGAGTTGGGGAAAATTGGTTCTTTTTTTTTTTTTTATGCTGGCTATCGTTAATATTGATGCATCTTCCAATAATTAGTTTGCTTACTTAAATCTTGCAATTAGGGGCTCAAAAACTGCTTCTGCCAATATTGTTAAGTGCTAACGAGTGGAAAAAAACGGGTCGGTGGATGACTTCAGGAAACGAGGTTTGCCTTATCAATTTGTCTGAGGTCACACCGAGTTGGGATCTTATAATTTATTTGGAATTTTCAATAATAGCTCTTTCGACTTAAAGATCGCAAGGACTCGGAATTTTGTCTGGCACCAACACATGAAGAAGAAATCACTCAACTTATTTCAAATGAAGTCGTGTCATACCGGCAACTTCCTCTACGTTTATATCAAATAGGTATACTAATAGGTATATGGAAAATGTTCACTGCTGAATTCTTAAAGTTTGTTCTTGTCACAATTATAGGTATGAAGTATCGTGACGAAATACGACCACGTTTAGGATTACTTCGTGGACGCGAATTCATCATGAAAGATTTATACACATTTGATAAGACCGAAGAATTGGCATTAAAAACTTATGATGAAGTTGTTGAAACGTATAAAAGAATATTTTCCCGAATTGGGATTCCGTTTGCCATTGTTGGTATAATTTGGAATTTGTATGTTACCAGAACGAAATTAATGAATCATTAAAATTACAGGCCAATGCCGACACTGGAAATATCGGTGGGACAAAATCTCACGAATTCCATTACTTATCCGCCGGTGAGAAATAAGTGAGCTCTCTCCGGAAACATCTTTTCATGCTACAGTATTAACATCTATGTATCATACCTCTATGGTGTTTCAGTTGGAGAAGATTTGATATTATACTGTACGCGGTGCGGATATTCTTCCAACGAAGAGCGGGCAACTGGTATTCTCCCTACACCGTCAACTTTCTCTGACATAAACCCAACAATGAAAATTGGCATCACTAATGACAAAAGACGTTTTGTAATAATATTGGGAAGCGGACGTGAACTAAATGCATTTAAGCTAAAGGAGGACCTACCTGGAGACTCTATAGAATTATTGAATCTCGGGGATCACGAAAATGTTAAGGAGTATCTTCGTGCTAATCTAACTTCTACATTGAACATCCTTGTGGATAAAACATTTTCCGCGGATATCCTTAGTTTGGATTCGCTTTTGAGAAACGAGGTAGTTAACGAAGTCAGTTGAAACCTGTCGACATTCGTCATGGTGATTATCACAACACCAAAACTTGTGATGGTTGCCCTGTCTGCTTTAGCTCCTCGGAAATCGACAATTTTAATCCTCTGAAAAGTAGTCGTGCTATAGAAGTTGGACACACCTTTTTATTAGGGACAAAATATTCCGAACTATTAAAAGCAAGATATGCATCAGAAAATCCTGAAATACCAGGTGAACTACTTCCAATTCAAATGGGTTGTTATGGTATTGGAATTTCAAGAATTCTCGCGGCAATTGTCGAATCCTCTCACGATGAAAATGGAATAATATGGCCTACATCCGTCGCCCCATATAAAGTTTGTATCATTCAAGGATCCAATGATCCGAGAGTTATGGAAACAACACAAGTCTTGTACGACATGTTAAACTCAGAGTGTGAAGAATTGAAGGGAGAAGTGATAATTGATGATCGTGTGAGTTTATCCTTCGGATATCGAATGAAGGATGCTGAGCTAGTTGGTTATCCGTGGACAGTGGTTCTAGGGAACAATTATTTAGAAAGTGGTAAAATTGAGGTAAATGAAAGGCGTAGCAAACAGAGAAATTGTTTTGATTTCGACCACATAAAAGAGTCACGGTTTTGGTTGAGAGCATGGTGATCGCTAGTTTAATTGCATTAATGTTTATGGAACAAAGATTTGAATGAAGTTTTGAAGTGGCTAGGCATATTTCCCCTTGACCTTTTTTTATCATGATATTTGGAAAAGCTTGTAAGAGAGTCCATCATCAAGTCCTGGAAATTGTAAAATATTGGATTAAACTTAATTTCAAATCAAAATAATTTAGTAACAGTATATATTGTATATAATATGCGGTATGCAAAAATACCACACATATATTGGAAATTATTTTTATTTTTTTTAAAATAAACTAGTATACAGTATAATACAAATAGTATAAATAATACAAATAAAATTATGTGAATATATATTATTTTTTAAGTATATTTAAGCCTGTTTTATTGCATAATATAATTATATATTATATTTTTTAGTTTATTTTCATAAACCAAGCTTGATTGAATTTATTACAATTGTAAAGCTCTTAATAAAATTTAAAATTTATTTGCTCATTTTTTAAAAATTTAAATACAGATATTATTTTGCATAAATATATTTTTCATAGAACTGTTATTTTATTTTATATATAAATTATTTTTATATAATTTTTCTATCAAAGATTAAGCTAGTCAAAAAAATAAAGAAATTTGTAATAATAAGCCTTTCAAGTTAATATTTAAAAATACAAATATTAAAAAATTTTTATAACTAAATTTTTAATAGTATTCTAAATCTTAAAATACAAATACAATTTTAATAAATAAATTAATAAAGAATGTTTCAATTTATGAATTATAATAATCAAAACTTATTATTTTAATTAAAAAAATATTAAAATTTCAAAAATAAATAATAACATTTATTTTATATAATAATAATATTTAAATAACTAATATATAATATAAATATATAAATATACAATTACAAGTTTAATTCAAATTTTATAAATAAAATTTATAAATTATTATTAGTGATATAATATAAAAAAATAGAATTAAACAAATTATTAAATATAAAAATATTTTAATATAATAAACAATTATAATAAAATTTAATTTATATATTATAAATAAAATAAAATATTGATATACAATATATATAAATTAAATTTTAAATAGTATCAATATGTTTTTTAAAAAATATCATATAGTATTAATTACTTTAAATAAATAAATAAACATATATATATAGTTGCTTTCAAAGATTTAAGTTTATTTATTATATTTTTATTGTAAATTTTAATTTTATTAATTTTTAAATCTTTGATTATAAATTAAAAATTATAAAATTTATATATATTATATTTTAATGCTAACTTTATTCTTTATTTTTTTAAAAAAAATTTATATATATAATTTTAAAGCTTTATTATTATTAAGAATTTTTTTTCTTTATTAGATTTTTATTTTTGAAGAATTTTGATTAATTATTATTATGAATAATTTAATATTTAATAAAAAAATAAAAAATTTAACAATAATAAAGCTTTAAAATTCTTTATAAATTTTTTTTTTGAAAAATATAAGAAATAAAATAAGTATTAAAATATAATTTATAATATATAAATTTTATAATTTTTAATAACATTTAAAAATTTAAAAATTGATATTTAAAATTTAAAATAAAAATATAGTAAATTAACTTAAACTTTTAAAAGCAATCTTATATATTAATATATTAATTTAACTATTAATAAGATATAATATAATAAAAAATTATAAACAATACAATCAATTTAGAGTAAACAAATAATTAAATTAAAATAAAATTAAAATTTTAACTATATATTTTAAATTATAAAATAATAATATTAAAATTTTTAAAATCGATATAATAATTTTTGCAAAAAGTTAATTTTTATATATTATATAACAAATCTATAAATTTTTAGTAAAAAATTAGTATAACTATATACAAAAAAATTTTTTATTAAAATAATTATAAATAATGCTTTTTAAAATATTATTAAGTAAATAAAAACAATTAATTTTTAAATGCTAAAAATATTTTTATAAATATTAAAGTTAATAAATTTAAAATAATTAAAAAAATATAGAAAATAACTTCAAAACAATAGAAATAAAAAAAATGATTTTAATAAAAAAGATAAATAAATTTAAACTAATAATTTTTCTAATAAGTTATTTTAAAAACAAAAACAATAATTTTTAATAATAATTAATGATCCAAACAACTTGTTATTAAAAAATCCATATTTTTATTATCGATAATTCTATATTTTCGAAAATTTAATACTATTATTTTCTATATTACAAAAGTTTTTTTCAGATTTCTTTTGTTATTAAATTTATTTATTGCAATGTCAAATTTAACTCTTATTTTTACTAGTTTAAAAGTTGTATGAAATTAATAATCAAGAAAATTGATTGGTTTGTTTTTTTTATTAATATAGTATATGGTATATTGTAGTAACAAATAATATACTGTAGCTTTAATAACAAGGTTGTCATTTTATGCATATACAATATATGCATTATATCTATATATTTACAATTATTAAACTTTTATTAATTTATTATGCATCAAATAAATACAATCAAATAAATAAAAATAAAAATTATATTACAATAAAAATTGGTTTTTAAAAATATCGATAAATCCACACCACATTGTAATATACTCGTCTTATTACAAAATATGAATTTCGAAAAATGAAATGTTCGTTTAAGCGAGAGTAACATTCGACTCACCAATGCAGTAAACCTTTACTAAATATACTCTTTTTACCTCCCCTAATTGATATTTAACTTTTTTTTTCACTAGGGTCCCAACGGGTAAAGGTTATACATTTGTAAATAGTTCAGTGTTCAGAAATCTTTGTTACTGTACAATATTTATAGAGCATAATAGTTCGTAGATGGTTCGGTGAAATTTTGATTCCGTCATAAGCAGTTCTATGGAACGCTGCTTGGTTCCAACTCTTTAGAGCGGCGTTCCCGTCTCTACTTTGATTAAATATTTATTCGTAAAACTTTAGATTTTTCAGTGAACTATTATAAGTTTGAGTTTTTGCAATAATGCAAAAGAGTTTGAATGTATCATAAACCAGTTTATCTAAAAGTTTTAAATTATAATATACATGTTTTTTAAAAAAAATTACATTACCAAGTTCGAAATTCCATTCATTATGTTTATTAAAGTAACATTATTCATCCCGTAGTTCATTTCAAGAAGTCCATTCAGACCATCGATTTCGATATTTTTTCCAATAAAGTTATCATTTAGCTCTCTCAAAACATGAATGGCTTCATGAGGATTTGATTTTCCTAATGCATTTTGAATTGATGGCTCACTACAAGAATTTACAGTAAATAATTAAGAATTGATTAAACCTTCGTGATCATACTCATGTGAAAAGACTTACGAAAGCCGCAAATAAGGATTATATTTTAATTCTTCTTCGATGGTGCTGGGCACATTGCAGTTTTTAGATTGTGACAATTTCAATTTTTCCTGTTTATTCAGATAATCAGCACGATATATCGTCAGTGAAAAATTAAGATTCATATTAAAACTTACTTGAATAAAGTAATTATTTGTATCTATCGTATTCGCAAACTGATATCAAAAATATTGAAAATAAGATATAAGATAGCGTGTTTGAATACGAATTAGGCGGAGTTGACTCCGAGACACCATACCTGAAGATTTGTCAACATACATTCGTGACCACCATAAACCTTTGTGTCCTTAGGTAATTGTCCTAATATGTTATAAAGGACATTGTACATGTCTTTTGCATCACCTTCAATAAATTTTCCACATCCGCCTAGATATTTGAAGTGTAGAGTCAAATTGATAGCAATTCGATAACGCGAAAAAGGATCCACGAAGAAAACGTTTTCTCACCATTCTGCAATGTATCACCAGTAAATACGGCTCTCTCTATTTCTTCATTCATTTCATTAACATCTCGAACATAATAGCAAACACTACCTTTTGTGTGAGACGGTGTATGTAGCGAACGTATTCTTAATGTGCCGACCTGTTCAGTGTATAGCTAGAACTTAACATGAGGTTAAACAATAAAAGAGAATGAATACAAACATACCGTGAATTCTTCATTATGCTTACAAACGTAATTCAACTCTAAAAATTAAAATCACGAAATCACGATATTTTTCCAAGAATGGATTATAAAGGTCGTCTTGCCAAAGACTTTTTGATTGACTTCATACCTGGAATTCGTGCGTCATGGCCATAAACGGCCAGAGTGGGTCTTTCTGATACCAACTCAACGTTTCCAGAAGAATGACGTCTTCAAATAACGGAAAACAATAAATTAATAACCAATTTCCCTATTTACATGCAATTATATCCAACACTCACTGATGATGATGTGTCGTTAAGATCGATGTTAATTTCGCTCCGGTTTGAGCTAGAACAGCCAAAACCTTTTGTGGTTCAGCTGGATCAACTGCGGCGGCTACACACGATATCAAGTCAAATGTTATAACCAATAAAAAGGACGCTCTAATGTCTAATTCAAATAATAAAAAAAAAAAAAACAATGCAAACCTTCGTTCGCCTTGTTATCAATTATAAGGTAAGAGTAATTATGCTCAAAAATTGGGATCGGAATTATACGCATTTTTTAATATAGTCAAAGAGAACAAAATAAAATATTTACTTAATAAACCAAGAAATTTAGATTTATATAATAATCTTTTGGTACTTCAAACTATCTCTGTTTGTATAATGGCGTCATCATAGCCTTGGCATTTCTTCCATGGAACGACCAATCTCTTGGCATTTCCTTTTTAAATGCGCAGAAATTCTATATGGAAATTGATTAGTCACATGTTCGATGATTTTATGGCTGAAGTTAACCAATATCAAGATATGGTATTTTCTTCCGATGGCGATCCGGGGTGATCACAAGGACCGAAAACTTTCGTACAAGCGATCCATGTGCTGCATTATTCATATGCAGTTTATATTACGTAATTGTGAAACCGAACCATTGTTTACGCATAAGGATAGATGAATAGATAAAATGCATTTCAATGAAAACTGATTAAATTGATTTGGGTAATTCTTTTTGAAGGCGGACAGGGAGTTTTCGGACTCCGTATATACAATATAAATTCCTAAAATAGATATAGCCCCTAAAATTTATATTGTATATACGTATGCACCTATTAATACGTATATAATGCCTAAAAAATGCACGTACTTACACCTATATCACGGGATGATCGTCACGTAACGAAATTTGCGCGAAATTCGCGAAACTGTGAAAATTGACAATAATATTTCGCGGAATCAACTTTATTTCAGTATAATAAGTAGTAAAATTATATATATATGAATAATAAATATTTTTTAATATAATTCTTGAATCTTGGGTAATTTTATTTTAAAATTAGTTAACTTTTGAATAAATAAAAATAACCTATGTTAGATGTTTTATTTTTTAAAAAAAAAATGAAAATATACATAGTTTAATATAAAATAGAACTCTTTGAGTCCTATTTTATATTATTAACAAATTATATTTTCATTAGAATAGTAAAATTGGGTGTTTTTTCTATTCTAATAAGTAACCTTTC
>CAJVPT010006513.1:0-10960 GCA_910592055.1 Acaulospora colombiana
CCGTTGTTTTATGACTTTTCTCTAAAAATTACCAAAAAAGGAAATTTTGAAAAAAAGATGGATCTACGGGAAAGAGTGTTCGATAATTAATTAAATTATAATAATATACAGTATATATATATATATATTTTTATTAGTCATACTGACTAAGCTTTTATTGATATTTTTGATAAGTACAGCTATTAGATTACAAGAGACCAGACTTATAACTATGTAACTATACTATCCTTTTTTTTCAATATAACCCGATTTTACCCATTTCTTAAGCGAGTACCATCTTGTCAGCTACCCTGCTCTGCCTAAGCACCTAGTGTTCCGAGGATCCACTAGGAACTACCATTTTAATTCAAGGGGCATTTTTGTTGTATTTTTCTTAGAGTATGATTGGTTCTTGTGATAAAGGTGTGTTCGAATCTTGTATGATATATTTACTTTGTTCAGTTTTCTTCAAAGGCTAGGTCACTTGATGCTTCAATCTCCATGCGGTCTAATACAGAGCCCCGGCAATCATTGGTGTGTCTTGCAGCGACCTAAGTCTTCCATTAATTATTCTTAACCACTCTTCAAAGATGGCCTACAGGGGTTTTTCTTGATCAAACGAGATCATCAGGCCTCTCCTAACCATGTCTGCCACTGTAGTTTCCATCATGAGTACTATGCTTCCTCACAATCCGAGACCAATCTGGTCCCATCTCTCTGGTAACTTTTGTGGCTGGTATATATGACTGAAGTCTCCCAATACCTCCCATGAGTAAAGATGGGTCCCTAAAGAGGGAGGCAAAGACATAAGTCAAATGTCCCTCACTAGGAAACATTAAAATTTTTCAATTAATAACTATAAAAAAACTACCCACAATTGTTCTTTATTATTCAAATTATTGATTTATAGCATTTCTTGATTTTTGTCCCTATTAAAGTGAAGAATTATGAATTTTGTCCCTCAAAAAGAGACATAAGTGATCTGCGAAATTTTATATGCTAAATACTTTAGGAACCCATCATTACCCACAAGAACCAATTTTGTTTTTTTAATCATCTTTTGTGAATTTTTTTGAGATTCTCTTTTTCTATAGTTTTCCATTTGGAGATGTAGGCTTGACTATCAGTGTGGATCTTGATCTTGCTGTTAACTGGTACTACTAGTAGTATAGTGACTATTACTACTAGTTCTGCTCTTGCGGATAAAGGCCAATCAGCTACTCCTATTTGAAACTTGTTTTCTCTTCCTGCTTCTCCAATTTGTATCCATGCTGCACCCATCTTCATATTTTCATTTCCATTATTAACAAGGGATCCATTAGAGTAAAAGGTTATTATGTTATTGCTATTATTTCCCTTGTTATATCTGAGTATTTCAATTAAATAGATCTGATATGCACCTTCTTTAATATTCTCCTTAATGAGCTTCTCCTCCCAGTTCTCAATTGCTACTTCTTTCAGTTGCCTTCTATTATATTGTATAGTTACTGAGTCTATATGAATTATTCTACTTATTGATTCCTTTAGCACTATCTTGGAACAAAGAATTTTTAAAAGTTGAGCTCTCCTTGTAGATTTCCTAGTATTAAGATAAAGAATCATATATATTTATTTTATGTTTGATTCTACTATATATCAGTTTTCAGTCTTGATTCCTTCTGAGTAGCCCTGACATTGTATTAGGTTTGATCCTAAGTTTTCCTTGAAGTTGTCACATTTGAAATAATCTATTTTAATGTATCTTTTATTGTTACCTAAAATCAACTTTCTCTAAACAAGTTGTTGTTACTGATTATTGCTCTTGATAATTACCCAAAGTTTTTGCCTTTTATTAAGATTAAAATTGAGTACTAAATATTCTGGACTCCACTTTAACCAATCTTCTTTTCAAGTTTTTGTGAGCTGTTCTAACTTGTTTTCTTACATTTCTCTTGTTATTGACAAGTATTATTCTGGAATAAATCCCTTACTTGTCTTCTGTAAGAGTTGAAGCATTCACCAGTTCAATACTTCTCTAGTTTAACAGTTAATAAGCTGATCCATATATATCAACTTATTGTGTTTAAATAATGAAATGGTTTTACTGTATTCTTTTGCTATTAGATGATCTTTAATTGGACTATTTCCAGTACTCCAATTAAAGACATCATTTTACTTCCAGCTATGAAAAGTTACCTTCATATCTTTGGTCAGTTTCAATACTTGTAATGCGAAGTTGTTTCTTTCCAAAAGATAGTTTAGTAAGTTATATATAAGCAAGTTGAGAGATTCCCAATACTTAATTTGTGATTGCTTTAACCTGATAATTGTTGTAATTCTAGCTAGTTCTAAGTTATTTAATATATTACACAATCCTGTTATCTAACTTTCTTTTTGTAACATTCAAACACTCTTTAAACTGTAAATCCTGGGATGATATACTACATTATTAGATATAGATTAACATAATGTGATCTTATTTTTGAACAGTTTTCTATATACTATTATCAAGATATTACACATTCGTCAATATAGTATACTATGCTGCATTCTGAATTCGATTCTAGATATTAAGACTCTGTTCAGAATATAAAGTACTTGTTTGTCAATTAACTTTTTGTTCTTTAGGGACTTGATAACCATGTTGATTTTTTTAAGCATCTGTTCTTTAAGCTCAATAGCAGATTTCTAGTTGCCTGTCCAGATCCTTAGGAATCTTGTTTGTTCAGTTTTATTCAATTCTCTAACTACTTTTCTGTTAACCCCTACTTGGACCTTTTCTAGATATTGATTAGGATTGTTAATAGTAATTAATACTAATTTGCTACTATTAATCTACAAGTCATTTGTCCTATAAAAGATTCTTGCTTCTTTCAGAATCTTTTTCATATCCTCTTTGGATCTTGCTATTTATGTTGTATCATCCATAAATGCGATAGCTGTATGCCTTGACTCTAGCTTTCTTTTAGTGTTTCCCTTTAACTCTGGATCCCAAGCCATTGACATTTTATAGTCTTTTATTTCATCATTCTGAATCTTGCACAATAAAGGATCATAGAATATTCTTCATATTAGTATGAGATGGTTTCTCTTTGATCAATTCCATCTCCTACTGTGATTACTTTAGTTAGATTTTTCTTAAATATAACCCTAAATTCTCAATTTTGAAATAAACTCATTATAATTTAAATAAAGCTTTCTGATATTTTAATTCTATTCATTACCTTGACTAACATATTTAGACTAATAGTATCATATGCTTTTGCTGTATCTTAGAAAAGTATCTATAACTTCTTTTTATTTTCTCCTGCTTCCTCACAAATGTTATTGAGAATTTGAATCAGTTCTGCTATGCTTTCTCTTGGTAATCCTGCATAATTAGATTCTCTCAGTATATTGTTAGTCTTGCAGATATTTCCCAATCTATTTGTAAGAATTTTGATGAAGCATTTTTATATGACTTTCAGCAATACTATTGGTCTGGTATTGAGGAGTTCACATTTCCATGGTTTTGGTTTTGCTATGAAATATATATGACTTTACTTCCATTCTATTGGAGTAACTTCTCATCTTAGAAAGTAGTTAAGCATCTTGCTAAGATATTCTTTTCCTTCTTGACCCAGTTTTTTTAGCATTTCATAATTGATTTGTGATCTCCCTAGGACTTTATTATTGAGAAGTCCTTAAAGTGTTTCGTATAATTTTTTTTGGGAGATTGACTCCAGTAAGTCTTTATACCATCTTTTATTAATATAACCTTTAGGATTATATTTTTCTTTTCAATCTTTTGTAAAGTTGTCAAAATTGACATTTCATTTTTTGAATGTCTTATAATGATATTTCCTTATTTCTCTTTTAATTTCTCACTTCTTAGTAGTTATATATTTCTTTTCTTCATCTTTAACCTTGATCCTATCCAATGTTATTTTGACTTGCTTTCTATCAATCAAGGAGTTTACTATTCTCCTTTGATTGCTACGTAAGTTATCACATCTTTGTTCCAAGGCTCTTTTAATAGCATCCCTTGTTTTTTTTACCTCTATATTTTGACAAGTAAGTTTTAAACCTTCTATTGTATCCTATATATCCTTTTTTAATAGTTTCCATGGAATTTGGCAAATATTATATTGGATACAATAGTTTTTAATCTGATAATTAGAACTGAAGGTAATATTATGTTTCTTAATCACCTTGCTAAGGGCTTACAATTTGATTGAATTATGTGTACTTTCTGCCTTTTTAAAGAGTATGAATAGTTGAAGAGTCCTCCGATACTTGATGAATTCTAGTCCATACCTATGATGTTTTTCTTGAGAAGTAGATAGCTTCTTGGTCGTAAGCTTGTTATATGCTACTCTACATATTTGTTCTTCAAAAGTCTTCCAGATCTTGTTTGCATGAGCTTCTATTTTACCATTCTCCGGTTCTTCTTCAAACAATGAATCCATTGTCATTCTGAGTTTATGATTCAGACTTTTATTAAATGTATTTCACTGTTAGGTGTTGATCCCTTTATATCAATACTTTGTTTACTCTTTATGGGAGGCTTGCTTTTAATATCTCTTGTGAAGAGATTGATATTATACATTGTTAGTACTAGTATAGTATGATCACTTCCTATTGTTTCTTCCATATTTTAATTGTCGAATCTGAATATTGGATAGTTTGTAAGGTTTTGAAATATCTATATATAATCAATCCAACTACTGCTAGTAGCATCCCATCTTGTTGGAGTTTTATCTTTTCCTTTCCATATAATCTGTATATCTAGAAAGGACCATTTATCTAAAAAGTTGAATAGTAGTATTTCCAGGTGCAAAATAGTTTCAAATTTGTTATTGTTTCATTAAACTAATTAAATTATATATATATATATATCAATATTTATATACTTTTCAATGTTCTTAAATATTATTTGCTCAAATCTTAAAAGAAAATATATTATTTTCTAAAAATTTTTTTTCCACTTTCCTCTACTTCATGAAAATTTCTTTTTAGGAGATTTTTTTTTTCCTTTCCCCTTCTTTACTCTACGTGAGACTAACAACTATGCAGCAGACAAAGTCTGAGATATGTTAATATCACACGAGGCTTTGTTATCTAACTTGTTGATATATAAAAGATATTACGCCTAGGGAAACATGAGCGAACCTGCACTCTATATATGGTAAATGTCTAAGACAAAGAAAACTATTCTTTGGAGAGAGGACACTCCTGGAGTGAGGTTTTGTATATACTTGAGTCATAATAGACAATAATATTTTTATTCTCCTTAATTTTTTCTAATACATTAAACTTTTCACATTTCTTCTTTCTTTTCCTATTTATTCTTACTCTTTATTTTATACCTTTCCTATCAATAGACAGTTTTCTTCTTTTTTGAGATTTTCTTCCTAGAACTCCTATTTCTTTTTTCACTGAACTATTTCATTAATTCTATAGTATATCAAGCTTTTGCTCTAATCAAGTTTGTGGGCTTAACTCATAAAAAAGATCAAAACAAAATCTCTTATGATTGAGATGTGAATTTGTGGCAAGAGTGACCACTTTTTCAAAAGTTCTAGATACACCTCTTTATAATTACTAGCCATTTACAAAGTTGTCTAAATAAAGAAGAGGTGCAATAACAAGAATGTCCATTGGTAGCATCAAAAATATGATTCTACTTGCTGAGGACCTAAACTGCCATTTTATTGTTGGTCAGAGAGTAAATAACTAGTCAAGAGCTCTTGTTCAGAATACTTGATAACACTATTATCATCCAACTCAAGAGAAACAACAATGAAATCTTTTCCTATTTTAACCATCTCCCAAAACTCCACCAAAAATCATGATTAGCTTACCCTCTTCAAAGGATCGATACAGATTAATCATACCTTATTAGGTTCAAGGTCCCTAATAAGGAAAGATTTATGGTCTATACTCCAATCTAAACTGATTTTCAGGTTCAGTACAATAAAAACCTGAATTTTATAATTACACTATCACACATACTATCATTCATTCTAGGGAACATCCTTACTGGTTGACAATAAACTAGTAGTTAGATATTATCAATCATTTTTCTCTTTTTCTATATGAGTTTTCAGAGTTTGTAAAGGTCTATCTACACAATAGGCATTAATTAATTTATTTGGTAATTAATCTTATAAAGACTATTTATGTAATTGTTTATGAATTAATTTTCTAATAAAAACTAGTATACATTATTTATTTGCATCTATATATATATATATTATTTTCTTTATTAGCACTTGTAATATTAGATCAGTTTTTATGTATTGATTTTCAATTAAATAAAATATCAAATTAAAATATTCTGAACTAATAGAGTAGAGATTTTAGAGATTGTTAAGTCAATTGAAATAAAATATTTATGATTGATTAGATCAAAAGTTTTTTTTTATATAATCTTTTTAGTAATATTATTAGATCTTAATTTCTGATTAATAAAAAATCAGAAATTCTATTTTTTTGCAATTTAACCTATTTGAATCTTGATTCAGATAATTGGATATAAGTTTTATAAGATAATTAGTAAATCTGATTATAAAAATAATTTTTGATTTAATCCTTAAGTAATATTAAACTATAGATCTTATGATTGTGATCTATGAATATTACTACTGTATATTGATCCATAGATCTTTTTTTTTTTTTTTTTTACTAGCATAATCTAATTTTATTATAATATTTTCAAATACATTTAATACAAATTTAAAACTTTTGATGAATTATAAAATTAATAATATGATTTATTATTAATCTTGAGACTATGTTATTCCTGTTAGGAATCAATTAGAAACCACTGGTGTGATAAAATTTTAGGGAGAAGAGTCATGTATCGAATCTAGATCTGTTTCAATTCATTATGTTTAATACTTTCCTATCTTACTCAATTATCCAAATCTATAGATTTTTGTTATTGTGATCGATTAAATAATTAATCATAAAGTTTATTAATAAAAAACTTTCAAAAAATTATGACTCACACTATATATTTAAATTTTTTCATACAATATATGATATTAGCCTTCTGATATTGCCATAATAGTGCAAATTTAATATACAGCAGAGTTTTTGGGTGACAATCCGTCGTTGAAAATTTTATACATTATTACAAAGTAGCAGACACGAGTATCCTTTGTAAAAAAAAATAAAATAAAATCCAAATTATAACTTCATTAATGTATAACTTTATTAATTTCAATAGTGTGGATGACAGTTATTAATAGCATTCTTTTATTGACAGTCCGTTGATAGAATGATCCGATTATTACAATTCTCTTAATTAAGAACGACTGTGAGAAGTTATAAGTCTGAACACAAACCTCGTTGAATAAACTGACTTGGAAAGATGATTTCATTATTGATAGAAAATAAGATCCCGATGGTGTAGATATTTTCGGGTTACATTGTGACAATGTAAATACCCAACATCGAAAATCTAGATAACTAAAAAGTGTATGTTCAAAAAAATACTCCTTGCATATCCAGAAAACAACATTTTTGTCAGGCAACTTAGCTGTATACTATTTCACTGCAGTCATAAGGATATTTTGAGTATATTGTAAAAGTTAATGTACGACTGGTGTTGAAGCGTATCCGTCTGGTCGACCGCAATCATTCGCAGAGGCTCCCGTATGTTGGTAATAACGCCTCGCTTATCCAGATGAATAACCTCAGTTTTTTCCCGACCTTCAACTTAATACCTAGCAGACGCTTGCGCAGGGGTTGTGATTTTCATATTGATATGAAAACATCCGCAGAATACAAACGAGTAACCTCAGTTTTTTCTGCTCGAGTAAACCAGCCGTTTAAAGTTAGCACTCCATAAACCATACTGACGTTTAAATAGAATCTATGCACGTGATATTATGAAAAGCGAGACACAATATCGACATTATCTAAAATGACAAAATGACCCACATCAAAACGCGTCGCAGATCCTCGTCCGTTAAACTTTTTTTCAAGGTTCAAATATCGTAGTAACTTAAATGCACATCACGAGTACGGATTACGACTAAACGAGGCTCTGCAAGAAGCACCGGATTCTGAAAAGTTATTGAATCTGAGAAGCAAATGGGATAATAACGAATATAGGGATGATTGGGCACGTTACAAAGATTTGCTAGATGATAGAAAGGCCGATGTATGTAGGGGGGAGGGGTTTATTATTTGAACTGATTAAACTGTTACTGTTATAAACCAAAAATCGTTGAATATTAGCGGAAAGTGAAAAAACGAAAACGTGAAGCCCATATTTCTTTCCATGAGAAATTAGACGACATATTAGATGGTAAATCGGTAGGTTAATTGTTACGAATTATTCCTATGAAACAATATTAATCATAATGTTAATATTCTTTTGCAGGCTCAGCAAAGAGCTGAGAACACATCCAGCAGTAATTATTTGTTAGAGACCCAGGAAAAAACCAAAATTACAACTATCAATAACGATGATGATGACGATATTAAAGAGAATGATCATGATAAAAGTTCTAATATTTCTCAGACACGAACTGAAACTGAAACTACTGTTGACTATGATGGTAGCAAAAAGTTCGTGTCTTTGGTAGCGCCTTTAGTTGAAATCGCACTGGGAAAAGAGAATATAAGCAACGAAGAGAGGTATATAATTATTTTACGCCAATGACTATTTAAGCAACAATTTCACAGTTTTTTAAATAGCACGAATAATGAACTCGGTGCATATGTTTATGAAACCATTCGGAACGGAAAGAAATGGATTATACATGGAGTCGATGTGCGCGACGTATTAGTAAAATGGAAGCAGGAGAAAACTCGACCACGCACCGAGTATGTAGCTCTGTAACATTTTGTTTTCTCATGTGATAGATTCGAACTTATTGCTAATTTTAGAAATTTTAGTTTAGCCTTTTACGACATCATAGATATCACGCCAGGCTCAAACAGTGATTTTATACTATCACTACCAATTGATGTGGCGCAGGAATTGAGGCAGTCTAAATCATTTCCCAAACCTCATATGGAAAATGTAGACGGAATGAAAGATTACATTATTAATTTTATTGAGGCATCGTTTTTTTTTCATGATCTTTGATTTAAAAATATTTTGCTGCCTTGGTCCTAATTTTTTAATATCTCAATGTAGGCAGAAAAATTACGTAATTTTGTGGATGAAAGCTACTTAACAACACGAGTCAATAACACTGCTAAATTTATATGGGATTACTCGAATTTGCTGTAAGAATTAAGGACCATCCTAATTTTTCCTCTGCCTTCCTAATCTTATCCAAGGTTTTTTTTCTTAGCACTGAATCATTTGAAAGAGATAGCGATCTCTCGGATTATACATTATCCGAGTATGGCTACAGGGAAATCTTTTTTACCCCTCTAATTCGTAGTCTTTTCCGTGAAACGCACCAGAAAATGAAGATTCATTTGTGGGTATTTGAATAATCTTTTATAAATCTTTTGATATAATTTTTTTTAACAAAATTGTATGTACACAATGCACTTTCACATCATAGTGGCGAAAAATGTCTACTTGCTTCATCTGAAGATCGAAATCGAGAAAAAACGGACGGGGAAGACCGTAATTCCGGTCGAAAAGTAGACATCATCTGGTCTATGAAGTCAAGTGACCTCGAGTTCTCTGTTGGCGAAGTCAGTGGACCGCCGAACCAACTAAATCATACTCATTTTTTTAATGATAAAATAAAAATTGCAAAAATGCTAAAGGCTATTATTAATAGGATTGTAAGGAAGTACGGTGGGACAGACATTGATTTGAACTTAATAAAATTGTATGGACTACAGGCCTATTGTAAGTGTCGCCAATTTTGAAATTATTAATTATGTATACAAAACTATAAAAACTATATAAAATTAACATTTATAGATAACGAGATAATCGTGTATGAGATGTCCATACCATACTGTGGATTGTACATTTTTTGTGAGGTCTTACGATCAAAACTGCCCACGAGTGAGAGTGAGGTTTGTTTGATATTACGATCCGTGCCCGTGTTCCTCAAATTTAGGGTTTGTTTTTATTCCAATCTAACCATATTACATATAGTTCCTTACATTTATTCACGAAAAAATTTATTTTATACATCATCAGGAACTTCTTGAAAAGAGTTTGACTGATCTGAAGTGTTACATTGCGGATGCATGTACCCGTACACCAGATAGTGATGAGGGTGCGTTTATTACACTTACTGATTTGACACCCGAAAAAATCATTGTACAACCGGTAGCTAAGAAAAAAAGAAAGTGATGACTGCGGCACTATACTAGAGTAATTTCTTGAAAATGTATTACGATGTACATGACTTAAAAAAATAAATGCAATCACGACTCGTGGTCTTGAAAATTTTTTGCTAGAATTTTTATTTAAATAAACAATCGAGTATATTCAGTCTATACATACAATCAGAGATTGATTCATTGAGACAACAAATTTCTGAGCTTGAGGTTGCAAAGATTGGACCTAGGGTAAGAAATGCTGAGCTTTTAAAACAAGTTATGAAATATCCGAAATTGATAAACTTAAAGTTTGCCGAGATTATTGAACTTAAAGCTGAGAATGTGAAAGTTACGGCCGAAAATACTCAGATTAATAAAGTCAATAATATGAATTTAAAGAAAGCTTTAGAAGAACATGAATCCAGAATCACAAATCTTTGAACAAAGGGGATAAAGAAAAATACTTTTACCAGAGTTTCATTATCCAGTAAATTCTAAAACAGAAGTGTGGATGCCCCAGCATCTAATATACTGTATCTAATAACACTTCAAATTCTTATATACGATAGCTCACAAAAGTCTATCAATTTTTATTAACAAATATATACAAAAATAAAAAATTTTAAAATAATTAAAATTAAAATTTTTGTTAATAAATATTAATTTATTTTATTTTAACAAAAATTTCTTTAATTATAATATTATAAAATAATCAAAATTTTAAATTATATATTATACATGTAAATTTATTTATTTTATAATACTT
>CAJVPT010006514.1:0-10959 GCA_910592055.1 Acaulospora colombiana
GTTGAGTGCCTCCTTCTGTTTAGTCTCAGTTTCAAAACTCAGTACTGCGTATCTTTTTCTGGTATATGTCATTCGACGAGAGATGTAACAGGTTTTAGCATCAACTTGTTGACATATGTGTTTTAAGTCGAATGCTGTCGTGTTGGGTAGGAGGCCAGTTAGTTTTGCTGTGATAGATACTTGGTTCTTCATTTGTTCCATGTCTAGTGCTATATCAAAGACCCTGACAAAGTCCCCTTTGATTAGTACACTTTCCTGATTGGTGACTTTGAGTTTGTCATTCTTGTCTTGGAAGGTTATGGTCGTGGATTGCCACATTTGATGAGTCCTTATCGTGATGTTGTTGATCATTCCAAATTTGGCAAAGATAAGTTGTACGTCATTGAATTTTGTATACAGGGGGATGTCCCACACCCTGATACTGTTTTCCTTTTTAATCTCGAAGCTGTTGATCTCCATATGAGAAAGGTGCTTGTCGTCTGTATTTGGTAGACTGATAGTGGTGGCTTCTTGTGCTACCTGCTAGTTGCTGAAAAGGGCAGTGATGTGTATTTCACCGTTGAGGGGTTCGCTGTGAATGTTGAGAAGACCTTCTGGCAAGCCTAGAGCTCTAGTCAAGAAAATTATTTTTTTTGTGTTGGTGTCTCCTGGAATATCTTGTGCTTTGATTCCCACTTTACATCTAGTACGGCCATATCTGCTACTTAGGTCAAAGGGGGACCTTGGGCGCGGTCTCTGTGATTTGGTTCTAGGGTTCTGCCAGCCTAGGTTTTGTTAAGAGGATAGGTCTGTATTATGTCTTTCCTCGATGTGTGGGGTCTCATCTTCTTCCATCATTTCAATGTCGGAGTCTACAGTTCTTTCTTCTGTAGGCATTGTTTTGGGGTCCTCGCGGTTCTTTCCTTTCTCTGCCATTGTATGTGTAGGTGTGGATAGGCCTTTGGCCTGAGAAGTCATGGTTTCTTCTACTTGTTCGCTCCAGAGATTGCTGTTGGTACCTTGTTCTGTAGAAGGGGACTTGGTTTGCATGGCAGTTTTTTGGGTACTTGGGGGTTTCTCGGTTGTTAGTATACTTGTCACAGTTGTTGTAGCTGTTGTGTTGCATCTGGGTTTCTTTGCCTGCGCTGTAGAGTTTCTTTTCTGATGGGGTTGGCCTTGCCCTTGGATATACTGTTTTCATTATAGTTAGGCCTAAAGTTGGAGTTTGCGCTCCGAGTTGTTCTATTCATTGTTGTTCGCTTTTTCCAATTCTACTGCGCCACAGGTGAATGGAAAAGAGTTGTTGGTAGTGCTTTTACCAAAGATATATAATATATTAAATAAAATTTATTTTTTATAAAAGATTATTATTATTTTTTTTTTTAAAAAACAAGATAGATCATTTTATTGAAATGTAATAAACAAGTAAATTCATTCGGAGAAACTATACTTCAGATAAACTCTAAACCTATCTATAATACAACAAAAAATACATTGATAAAAATCTCTGTTGTCTGCCAAATATAATTTCAAAAGGCCAGTGTACTCGAAGTGCCACTGGTATTTCATCCTCTGGAAAAGGTAAGAAAAAAAAACCCCTCAGGAAATGTGTTAAAAACTATGATCATATGTACAAAGTTAGTTTCAATGGACAAATTAACTATGAAAAATCCCTCTAGAAAAATAGTTAATTTTAATAACAATGTATTGGAAGATCTGAACTAGCAGTGTATAAGAAAGAAATATGATTGATATATACAGTATGTGTTCTTTAGTTTTCAAATCCTACCACCACTATTCATGAGTTCGAAAAGAAATCTGTCACTGATAAATAAGTTGTTATGCAGTTCATATGGGGGGAAGAGACTTTCACTTGAGTCTACACTGTTCAATATTTCTACTGGATATGCTTATTGTTAATACACTTGAAGTGGTAATATTGGTGTGATACCTCATATTATCTTACAATAACTCCTAGCAATATCCATATACTAATTTGTTGATCATTTCAGATAGTATTATAAACTCCCAAGTCAAGTACTGGTACCACTTAATTTAACTTTACCTAAAGTTGCTTCAGTATTATGAAAAACTCTTCCATATCCCTTTGGTGAAATTACTCTCTAGTCAGGTTCTAACTATATACAGGAGTAAACTATTTTTGCTAAACAGGAAGGAGGAATTCTTTAGGATAGTTATCTGCCCAGTCAATTTGGTGGATAAGTTGGTGGAAGGAAGCTTCTCTTGGTATAGTTGGGTGGTTATTATATCTTGCAAGATAGGAGGGATTTTATCTCTAAATGAGAAAGGATTGGGGATAGTGGTATATATATAGCTATGTAAATCGATTCAATACAGTATGTTCTACTTTGCTATAAGCTCTTTTTATCTCAATGCAATAAAGTTGAGAGACATTTGCTAGGTTTCTATGTCCTAAGAGTTGAGCCAACTGGTCTGCAGCTATATGTTTATTTCTTTTGCCTGATGAGAGTCAAATATGTAGTAGTAAGCAGTGTTCTGTATATACTCATGCCAAACTCTTATGACTTATAGTGGACCTTAGGTTCTTATGGAGCTGAGAAAATACATTCAGATACATGAAGTGATCAATGAAAGCTTGTTTATATTCTTTTACTAACATGATTCTACTGGATCAATCAAATCATGAGAAACCTTATGCTACTTAAATTCAGGATCAAACTGGGGTAGACAAAATTTCCCAGAGATAACCAAGAAAGAACATTATTAGAGCTAACATCATAATAAAGAGAGTAAATATAGTGCATTTGTGATAGTTTTCTTATCAACAACAAAGACTCTGTAATGTTTCTCTATAAGATAGATAGGTAGTAGGATATTAGTTCTTCTTCTTTTTAGAACTTTCTTGTCATAGATAGGAAAGGTGTGTTTATGATTGTTTAAGTCACTAGTAATCAAGTTTTTGTTTGAAGAGAGTGTAAACAAGAAGAGGGAATAAGAGTGACTCCTAGAAGACTTCTCAGGATAGTTTAAGAAGAGTATTAAGACTATTATTAGTAGAAAAGCTTGAAAAACTTTTTCATATATCTTTTTTGTATATGGTCAGAGAATTATTGAAAAGAGTGGATAAAAAAATTATTTTATTAACTCTTAATATTTTAAATATAATATTATTTAAAATAATATATATTTCTAATACTTCTATTACTTTTTTATTAGATTTAATTTTTTTTTTATTATATAATTATTAAAAGCCTTATATTTTTGAGTGTTTATTATATTTAATTAATGTGTTATCTATATACTTTTTTTTTTTGAATACCAGTAGTCAGGTTAGATTGTTAGTAGTGATCACAATTATGATCTGAATCTGATTGATCCTTGAATCAGATATTAATCAGATCAAATCAAATTTCAAAATTTTTAATTCAATTAGATTTGAATCGAATTGAATTTTAAATTTATAAAATTATCAGATTCAAATTAGATTTGAATCAAATCTAATATAGTTTCAATCAGATATGCACCAGGTCATATAAATTGTTATGTAATTATTTAATTTTATTTAAATCAAACTATCTAGAAAATTAAAATAGATTGCTGTTTTTTAATAATAATATAAAGACAAGTTAAAAAAAAATTCAATACTTGTTCTTTTTGATGATTTTTTAAACATTTCTTTGTGATATTATAGTTTTATTACTTAATTACTTTTATCATATTCTTTGTTTTTCTAATTTATTTTTTTTAAAAATGAAATATAAAAACTTATATGATAGCATACAATTTGTATATGATAAAAGTAGTAGTTTAATTAGCCTTGACAATATCAACATTGAAAATACCAATACAAGCAATTTATTAGAATCAGTCTCAGTTACCTTAACAATTTCTAGAAGTAAAGTATAGAAATACTTTACAAGAAATGCAAGTTTTAAAAAGGATAAAAAGGCTACTTGTAAATATTGCAGAATAATATACTATGTATTTGTAGTGGAGACAGTAATTATAATCTTATGAAACATCTCAAAAAAACTCATTCAGCAAAATTAAATTTAATAACTAGCAATATTGAAATTACCAATTTTTTTAAAACAAAGGTAATTTTAAATAATTTTTTAAATTTTAAAAAAAGTACCATTAATTTTTTGTATTTATATATAGTGGATATACAACTCAACAAAAATGAAAAAAAACTTGTTCAATGGATATTATCAATCAGCAATCTTTTACAATTGTTCAAGAACCAGTTTTTCTTATTTTTATATAAACATTAGTATCAGATACAAAAATACCATCAGTTATTTCTATTAAGGTCTATATAATGAACTACTATTTAAATGATCAAGAAAAATTCAAAAAATATTATAAGAAATAAAAAGTTATATTTCATTTATACTTAATATTTGGATATCAGTTTCAATAAAAGCATTTTTAGACATAATTGCTCATTTTATCAATAAAGATAAACTTTGTACAGCTATAGGATATCCATTTAAGTAAAAATATTAAAGAAGCATTTTTATCATATTTAAAGAAATTTGAGATTCAAACAAAGATAAATTTATTTATATATTTAAAATAAATATAATATAAGAAAAAATATTATGAATAAACTTTTTTTGCTAATCCTCTGACTATACATAAAAAAGATATTCACAAGAAGTTTTTACACTTCTTTGCTAATAAAGTCTTAAAACTTTTCTTAAAACAACTTGAAGCATAACTACCCTTTTCTTTTTGTTTACAAACCTCTTTACTCAAAAACTTGACTTCTGGTGACCAAGAAAAGTCAAGTAACACCTTTGATATCAATGGTAAGAAAGTTCTCAAAGAAAGAAGAACTAACTGTAAAGTATCTGAAGATCTATTTAACCTTTAAAGCAAGAGGTTATAGAAGTTTTTTGCAGTAAAAAGGCTTATTTTTCCCTTTTTAATTGTCTTAACCCTCTTAGAGCTTCTACTTTCATAGTTTTCTGGGGAATTTCGCTTATCTCAGTTTGATCCTGAATTTTGAGTAGTACAAATCCTTACTAAAGGTAATTGGCTGACATGAAATATATTAGTTTTTGGAATGTAAACAAGCTCCTATAGGTCACATTCACATGTTTTGATTATATCATGGGTGATTGGAAAGAAAGTTCTGAAAACATTTGCTTTCAAAAAGCTCAAGTCCCTTAATAAAAACTTTCATGACACCAAAAGATTAAGTGATAGGTAATGTGGATTACAAACTCTTATCTCTTATCTAAGTTTCTCAAGTGGTGACAAAGCTTTAATGAAAAAAAGCTAAGGTCTAAATATTTGACTTGAAATATTCCAATCCAGTGCTCACTTAAATGAAAAACCAGTTGGAATAACTTATTTGATACCACAGGTAGTAAAAATGAAGATTTCTTCTGAGATTCAAGTGAAGCAAGAAGACTATTCAAATCAGATAGATCACTTTTGAAAAAAGGTTGTTTTTATTTTTGGATTTTTTTGATAGGCCTTGAATTATTCCCTTTTTCCAATTGTTTTTTCCCTTTCCCCTTTCCCCCTTTTTAACTTAGCAATTTACTATTTTTGGGCAATCAACAGTGACAAACTGTTGGCAATGATCCTAGTAGATAAAGGTTATTACCAAACTATTAAAAGAGTATAATATTGTTCTCAAAATTTGACTTAGAATACTTTTGTATGAAGATGAGTTAGTCATGTTATGAAAGTCTATAAAATATTATAGATTCATTTCAATTTTCCAATAAAAACAAGCTATTATAGCATGATTGTGGATTAAAAAAAAAAAAAAAAAAAAACTAAAATATTTTATTAAATTTTAAAAATATTGGAAATTATAACTAATAATACTACAAATAATATTACATTTGCTAAATTAATAAAAGAGTGAAATAAAACTCAAGCAATATTTTTTGGTACAACAGAAAACTATTTATGATATTTCACATATGTTATTAATTTAAATATACAAAAAGCTTTAAATATATTAGGAGAAAATCTAAAACAAGTAAGATTATACAGTATATTGTATATAGTATATATATATATTTTTTTTTTAATTAGTCATACTGACTGAGCTTTTATTGATATATACAAGAAGTATAGATGTTAGATTACAAGAGGCTATACTTATAACTATTTTAACTATACTACCCATACTCAATATAATCCAATTTTACTCATTTTTAAGTGAGTATCATCTTGTCAGCTACCCTACTTTTTCCAGGTACCTAGCATTCTAAGAATCCACTAGAGACTATCATTTTAATTCAAGGGGTATTTTTTGTTGTGTGTTTCTTAGGGTATGATTAGTTCTTTACAATGAAGGTGTATTCAAATTTTGTATGACGTGCTTGCTGTGTTAGGTTTTCTTTAGAGGCTAAGTCATTTGATGCTTTAATCTTCATATGGTCTAATATAAAGCCCTGATGATCATTGATGTGTCTTGCAGTGACCTAAATCTTTTATTAATCATTCTTAATCACTTTTCAAAGATGGCCTACAGGGGTTTTCCTTGATCAAATGAGCTCTTAGGCCTCTCCCAAACATATCTACCCCTGTGATTCCCATCATGAGTACTATGCTTCCTCACAATTCAAGACCAAACTAACCCTATACCTCTGGTAAGTTTTGCAGTTAGTACAGATAACCAAAGTCTTTCAATACCTTCCATGAGTACAGTAATTTGAGAAGAGGTGGATTATTCATTAGGCTAATAAAATCTTGAGATAATCATTATCATTCCTGGCATTCTTTCCGTAGCTTCATATATTCCAAGTTATATGAGTATTATAACTTCATTTGTTCTAGTGCTAAAACTGACTAAGACCTATGTGATCCATTTTGATATATCATGGTCAGACAGTAATGTTTAATAGGTCGGATATGTGTAGGAACACATGTAGTTAATAAGCATGTATTCTGTACAATGTGACCTATTATTGTGATTACCGTTCTTGAGTGAGATTGAACTAGTAACTCCCAAATGGTGACCTGGGAGTGTATCCACTGCACTATTGATCTGCAAGTCTATATATAGTATATTGATTTTTATATTTACTAATTTATTTATATATAGTTATAAAACTAGTTGTAAAAATAGGATCATTATCATACTGGCTGAAAAAATTAAATAATGTTTGCAAAAATTAATAAATAAAAACTTTAAAACCTATTTTAGATATGGAAACTCAGTAAAATTTAATATATAATATAGTTGCACATACTATATAGCTAAAAACAATATATTCATCTCATATTATTTAATATTTGTTTAATATAATTTAAATAGTTTACTATATATTTGTAAACAATTAAATACCTTATTATTATTTTTTTTTTTGCCCTCTATCAGGCCAGTTACATATACTTTATTAAACATTTATAAGCTATATATATAACATAAAGCACTAAAGCTAATTCTTTAACTAACTCACTCATCTTGATTGTTTTACTTTTTTAAGTACAACTTCAGGAGTAATTTATCACTCTATTAGAAGTTTATATAAATACTCTTCCAACTTCTAACATCATTGCCT
This sequence comes from Acaulospora colombiana, assembly GCA_910592055.1. Classification (NCBI taxonomy): domain Eukaryota; kingdom Fungi; phylum Glomeromycota; class Glomeromycetes; order Diversisporales; family Acaulosporaceae; genus Acaulospora; species Acaulospora colombiana. Next base: position 7,497 of record CAJVPT010006514.1, read on the forward strand.
ACAGATTACTACTGCAGATCACTCTTTTGAGTTTTGATAGAGATTAAAACCCAACCATTTCATCCCATACTTTATCCCATCTTGCAGTACCTGTTTGAGTATCATATTTTCTATTTCTTTTTCCTTTAATGATACTTGATATGATCAATTCCCTGGTACCTTGACCCTGTTTCTTTGTTTCTGTAGATATATCAGCCTTTTGATCTTATTACCTCTGTTGAATTCCAATATCCGTTTCCACTCTATCATCTTTTCACATCTAATATTCCAAATTTTCTTTCTAAAGTGGTTACGTATTTTCTTCTGTATCTTTATTATCCACTTTTTTGCTTCTTTATTGATTTTCTTTCTATAGTACTTCGAGTCTACTATCTTATCCATTAGGTCTTTTTCAATCAATCCCATGCAGAAGCTAAGTATATCCTGACCAGTGTTTGGGATCCTTTCTACCATTGAGTTATTTTCTTATTTATTTCTTTTCAACAATTAAATACCTTATAATGTTAAACCAAGAATTAAGAAACTATATATTTTTAGATAATAATTGAAATATATTTAACAAATAACAAAATTTTTCAAGTATTTTTATAAAGTAACTATAATGGTATCAGCATTAACATATCTAATACTTTCTATTACAATTCCATTATATAATATTTTAATTGACTATTTGAAAAATACTATTGATAATAATAAAATTAATTCAAATATTAAAGAAGCAGCAAAAATATATTGGAATAAAATTTTAGAATACTATAACAAAACAAATAAAATTCATATACTGGCATTTGTTTTAGATCTATGATTTAAAATAGAATACTTTGAGAAAATTTAATTGAAGAGATAAAAAAGAGTAAATATATTTATTGTATTTATGCTTATTTGTAATATAACTTGCTAATATTAAATATTTTTTTATTTTCTAGTGTTGATGATATTTTTCAAGAATATGAAGAATTAAATTCAAGAACTATAGAAGTCACTGAAATGACAGAGACATAATACAATTAGGACAAAATTATTCAAGTAATGGCATATAGAAAATCAAAATAAATTACAACTATATTTTTTATTACTTTAGGTAACAGAGGAAATAGATATTTTGGAATAGTGAAAAATAAATGAACAGCAATTTTCATATTTGGCATGTATTGCATGCAATTACTTAGCAATACCTGCAATTAGTATGCCTGTGGAACAGATTTTTTCAACTAGCAAAAATTTAATTATTGATAAAAGAAACTGGCTTTTAAATAAAACAGTAAGGGCATGTATGTGTTTAAAGTTATGGTAGCAAGGGTTTCTAGCAAGCTGCAATTAAAATTTTACTTGGTATATAAATTTTAATACTATTTATATATAAAATAGTATTTAATAAAAGCCTTATTGGCTCTAATTATAGTAATTAAAGTTATGTTTATTAGAGTTTAAAAATAGAATTGCTTTATTGAAGAAGCAATTTTTAAAACAGATAATTTCAAAGCAGGCATTGTTATTATAAATACTAAAATTACAAGCAGGAGTAATATAATTGTTGGCCTTGTGCAAGCATCATAATTATTAAAAATCATAATTGTTAAAAATCAATAATATGATAGATCAATAGATATAAATCTATATAAAATCCAAAATATATAATTGAATGCAATCGATTTATAAAAAAAAAATTGTAATCGGTTTATAAAAAAAAAATTGTGATCGATTTTATTGTTACTACTAAACAGTCCTTTTACCAACTAGTGTAAGTAACCCACTAGCTACCCTTATATTTTTACTGACTTGTTATAGCTTTTGCTTGACATATATACTTGTTTTTTTTTATTTTATATTTTATTCAACTATTTAACAGTCCACTTTAACTTTGTCAATTCCCAGCCTTTTGTCTATTGATTCACAGTTGACTACAAGTTTTATATTTTATAGCCACAGGTAAGCAATACTTTATCAAACTGTACATGCTATTGCTATTATTTTATTATTGCTAGTACTAACTGTAACCTCAATTTTCATTTTCCAGTTTTTCAATCTCAACTGTAATCGATTACAAGCCTTTAGTTTATACCATAAACAAGTAAGCAACATTTATCAATGCTGTAATGCCCTGCTATTATTTTATTGCTACCAGTATTAATCGTGATACTATTCAACTAGCATGAACTGAGTCAATGAAAGTCGTAAAGTTGCAAAAAATCATCAATTCATTTCTGCAAAGGGTGAGTGGAGAAAATTTTTAAATCGATATGCCCTTTATATATTGTATTAATTAAGTATACTATGTGCCTCTAGTGGGCAATCCTAAACTAGTGCTGGTAGGCCCATATTGATACAAGGTAGTGCTTGCAAGTGTTGATGCAGCATCGATGTTGCCTCCAGTGGGAAACCCTGGACTAGTAGCCTTTGCTGTGTTGATACTGGAGTAGGAATAGTGTAGCAAGTATGCCTTGTGCCTCCAGTTGAAACCCTGGACTAGTGCAGGCAAGCTTGTTATTAAATACTTCTTATAGATACCAGTTGATACCATTTGTTACCAGTGGAAAATGCTAGATCAGTATGTAAAATTTTATTGACAACAGACTATTTTTCACTATCGATTTTTATTTTGCATTAGCAGGATACTATATATATTAAGCTAATTTAAATGTCTCAATTTAGAAATCTTTATTGCTACTCTTTATTTTTTTGTATCCAAAAATATGATGACCCAATAAAATATGCTGCATTTTTAAGTGAATCAATATATCACTTGCTAAATATTTGCTTGACTATTTCTGATCCTAACATCAATATTTATCAGAATATAAATATAATAAAAAATTATATATTTTCAAGCTTATTAACAATAAAACAATACCAGATCAACTGGTGAAGGGATTTTTCGAGATTCTTGGTTACTTGAGATAATAATTTGAAAAATGTTGCTGCTACTTTGAGAGCCGACATTGACAATGCAAAAAAATAAAAAAAAAGACCCATAAAATTTTTGAAAATTAAAATTTTTGCAATTTTTTTGTAACTGCATTAACTTAACTAAATTACAGGTCAGGAAAAATTTATTGACTCAAAAGTATCTTGAGAAGGTATATACAGTAAAAACGATATATCTTGATCCCCTACCTGGTTATGATGAAAAAAAGATAAAAGAAAAGTGAATATTTGAAGAAACAAATCCCTTGCCTTCCCATGTACCTGTGATCGATGCTACCTTCTATCTTCCAAGAATAATAAAAAAAATAAAGAAATAATAATTCATGATAAAGCCTCCAACAAGGTGATACTGACTGTATACTGAAATCATATTGGTCCTGATGTACTTGAACTCATGAGAAGCACTATTATCAACATGTTTGTTTTGTACTGACAAGTTACCTGATCATCAAAAATCAAAAAATTGGATCAAGGTGCCTTAATAGCTGCAGGGTATATATTTAACTAAACTTAAGTTTTTAATTTTTAAAACTTTATT
>CAJVPT010006515.1:0-10956 GCA_910592055.1 Acaulospora colombiana
CTACCATTCTATAAATAAAATAATTAATAAGTAAAATAAAATTAAATATTTAACTTAAAATAATTTAATTACTGGATATCTTGATAAAGAAATTCGAAATCTTTCACAAAATCTTGAATAATATTAGGAACCTCCAGAATAATTTTAATATAACTAATAATGGATCAATGATACAAAAAATATTTTACATTATTATGAGATAATACATAAGTTTTAAAATAATCTAAATGTGACTGTTTTATATTATTCATAAATTTATATCCTTGTTGAATATTTTTTGGAAATTGACTAATTGATAAATTAGAATGTTTATTAAAAAAAAAAATTATTTCATTTCCTGTTAAAGTACTCAGTTTATTTTTTAAAACAAAGGTCATTAAATCCATATAAGTTTTATTGAAAATTTATTAAAGATTTTTTCAAAAGAATCCAAAAACTCATAGCTATCTAAAGGTTCTTTTAATAAATTAATTCATAAGAATATTCATGAACAGAATTATTATTTTCATAAAAATTTAAATCCTCTATAGAATTCTAAAAATAAGTTTAATGTTAATAAATAAATTAACATCAAAAAATTAAATTTAAATACCTCTAGAGATCTCTGCAATTTTTCAACAATGCTTGAAATGCTTGAAAACTTTACTGCCTTTGAATATTAATTAGATTCGCTACTAGAGTCCACTATTAATATACATTTGCTAATATGCCTCATATATGTGAAGCATCGTGAAAAAGTATGTTGACAGAATTGACATTTATAACTCATTATAAAAATCTCTGGAGATCTTTAAAGGTACGTAGAATTAAGCAATAAAGTATTGTTCAACCATGACCAATTAAAATTTTAATTATCACGTCAATATTTTGATGATTATATTTTCATAGCAAATTACTTTATTTTTTAGGCAAGCTAATAAGATTTATAATTATGAAGTCATTTTTGAATAGTGACGAATATTTGTATGTAGTCATAAAGTAACATAATTTCTTGGGATTTGTGTTATATAAGTCTCTAAGGTTCTTCACAATTTCCTTAATGTTAAATAAAAGACAAAAAACGTGTAACATGTTTTAAAACATTATTTCAAGTAAAACTTCTGGTGAAAAAGGAAAATGTAATAGAAGTTCTTCATGGGTCTCTGAACTGATATCAAGTTTTTCGAAGTCTCATGGTCATGTTAAAATTCCTAGAAAAATGCCTCTGCTCGATGTAGATAAAGACATTCTCTACAAGCATTCATGAATCTCTGGAAGTACCCACCAAACTGCATCATGCCTGGCTTGGATGTATGAAGGAACTTTAGGTATATTAAAAGAACATAGCATATATATAAATAAATACTAACTATTTGTTTAGATCATGATAAGTTTCTTGAGAGAATTTTGAAGTTCAACGAAGCCCTCCAAAAGAAAATAGATCAGTTGCTAGAATAGCAAAAAAGTGTAGAGGATAAGGTCACTCACCTCGAAAATGAAATTTATACGAGTACATATTTAATTACTGAACAATAATTTATTGATGTAAGTTATAAGTTAAAGATCTTTGGAGAACTTCAATAATATATTTAATAATTTATTAGAAGATGATCAAAAAAATTGTGAAAGAATTGTTTAAAGAAAAAATATATATGAAATCTGAAGACTTTCGCAAACAAACTGAGGAATTTTTCCAGAGAAAATATTCAGAGTTCTACTAAGGACTTTCAAGAAAATAATGGAAAACATATTATAAAAAGCATATTCGTCAAGAAGTAAGTTCAATAAATCATATATATTTATTTTAAATTATTAATGCTCTAATTTTATTTAGTAGCTCATCAAGCAATACAGATCTATCTGTGGGACTATGGCTTCGAAGGTTTACGACACCATGTTTTCAGTTTTTGGTAAAGTATCATTTGATATAATCAACACTAATGCATCGGCCGCTGAAATTATAACATGGAAGCAGTTACGCAAGACAGCTGAATGTTATAATAATCTTCACAAACTTCCAAAAGGGAAGGATCAAAGCATAATGTTGACATTCTTGAAAAAGTTTGACCAAGAAAAGACCCCTCCACCGAACAAATGGCATTTGCTATCACAATTTGTCAATCTGTTCTAAATCTACATAATGAAATAATTACTATAAATGAAGTAGTTCTAAAAGTAAAAATTAAAAAATATAAGGTAAGCTTCGAAGTTTTTTGAAGGTCTTTGGAAATGTAAAATATTTACTAATATATATTTTTAGGAAAAAATTATAAGAGGAATCAGATTTGCGGAAGAAAATTCTAGTGACGATGATGGATCTAATGATAAAACAATGAGTAATAATAGTGAAATAGAAGTTCTAAAAGCTCTGAAGATAACTGAAAATAATGAAAATAATCCAGCATTAATTGTTGAAAATTTATTATTTGAGAGAAATTCTTTAGCAATAAGCTTAACAAAAGAATAAATATGTAATACGAAATAAATTTAATAAATAATCTTTAATTAGAAATAAATATTTGTAATACAATTTTTAATAATATTTATATATAATTTAATATAAACTTATTTTATTATATTTAAAAATCTTTGAAAATCTCTGGAGATTATATTAAAAATTTTTAATATAATCTCCGGAGATGTTTAAAAATTTTTTTCGATTATCTCTGGAAATTATATATATAACTTTTGCTTCAGAGACTTCTAATGATACCAGAAATCCTCCAGAAATTTACACCCAAAGATCTCTGAAAATCTTTACTTAAAAAATTTTCTGATGTAGGAATCAACAAACAGATTGAAAAACAATACAAATTTGTAAAGAAAATATAGCAAAATAGCAGATGAATTAATGAACAAGCCATCAAAGACAATTATATTATTATCACTAACTAATATCTGAACAATTTTATAAAATATAACATCCCTATTTTCTCTTTGTTTAATATAGAAATTAATATTAGCTTTGCCTTGGCAGGTTAGTTTCTTCCTTGGTCTGGAGTGACAACATGCTATCCAGTAGACTATAGTCTTAGAAAGTTTAATAGCATAAATGATATATAGAATACTTCCTGTCATTTTTTGTAATTCCTACAATATGTATTGCAAATTACTTTATCAAAGCTAATAAACAAAACTGAGTCAGCAAAAAAAAAAAAAAAGAAGATAATACTGATATTTGGATTATATCTTTTTTCTTATTAATAGCTAGTATATTATATATATATATTGCTATCCAATATAATTGATAAATGCAATGCTCTATTGATTTAGTACTTTGGAAAAAAGAAATTTGTATTATTTATTTGTAAATATAGTACTTTGATTGTAGGATCATTTATTCTCTATTAAAGATTTGTGAATTATTCTGAAATGTATTCTGAGTATTTCCTATCTCTATATCTGATGACTTGTAGCCAATAAAGAGTGTAGACTTTATTATTATTTAATATTTGATCTATTAATAAAAGATAGTGTTAAACAAGTTGTTTTTATATATGAGATAGAATTGATGATATTATGATATCTTCTATTATTGTATCTGCTTTGTGTATTATAGTAATAACAGACTTGCACTTATTTAGTAAAAAAATAAATTAATGTTTTTGAGTAATAAAATAATATTATATATAAAACTTTTTTCTGCTGATATAAATAATGTAATGCAATAAGTGAGAATAATATTTGTTAATCAAAAGTGGTTTTATGCCTATTGCAAATGATGTTTGGCTAAATTTCCTATATTTTTTTTATTGATTCTTTGTATTCAATTAGATATATACTCTTAGAACTATCTATTATATAAATAGAAAATATTATATTTTAATGAATTGTAGATAATATTGTTGGGTATTGTGTTTGTTAATTCAAGCTTATACTTGAATATGCTTGTCAATTTACTAAATAATCTATTGCAAGTACTTTTAAAAAGAATTAAATTATTTAGTAGATACAATATTTAATACTGATGTATAGTATATGTAAAGATGGGTCCCTAAAGGGAGAGGCAGAGACATAAGTCAAATGTTTCTCACAAGAAAAAATTAAAAATTTTAAATTAATAACAATAAAAAAACTACTCACAATTGTTCTCTATTATCTAAATCATTGATTTATAGCATTTCCTGACTTTTGTCCCTATTAAAGTGAAGAGCTATGAATTTTGTCCCTCAAAAAGGGACATAAGTGATCTGCAAAATTTTATATGCTAAATACTTTAGGGACCCATCATTAAGTATATGATTAATAATATATCATATCTATTTATCAGTAATAACTTTGCTTTCTATAATGAAGCATGTTTACAAAATTTTTTGTTTAATAAGTTATTTTTAATACTTCTTAAAGATTATTGTATCATATTAGATCTCTAATATCCTAATTGAGATTTTATTATTGCAATATGCAATATGTTGATTGTTTAAATATATATCTGTTGTTTTATCTCTATAGTTGTCACTGATAATAATGAAAAAGAATATTTGAAAATTAACTTATATATTATTAATATATAGAATTGTTCTATAATATTCACTATATGCTAAAGGTCTGTACTGTTTTCTATAAGTCAAGTAGTATTATCTATATATATACTAATAAAGATTGAGATCATTTTTCAGATAATAGATTGGTTTATATACTTAATGTAATAAGATGAAATGGGATAACCTCTGCATGTTATTTAAATTGTAAAGAGAAGAAAATTATATAATATTCTTCATAGTAAAAGAAAAATAGTATCATATTAATCTATTTCATCTAATACTGTATATTCTTCTATGGGTTTATAATATACTGTATAATAATTACATTTGTTTAATTTTTGAGCAGATTTGTGAGGATTGTTATAATTTGTATTGAAACTTTAATATATTGCAATGTCAGTTAAAGCATCTTAATATTAATTGAATTATATACTTTGAATATATCTTGGTTTAAGATCTAGGCTTGTTTATTGTATTCTTTATATCTTCAATAATATTGTTAATTATATAAATTGAATCTTATGTACTACTATTTGAGAGTCTTATCCAATTCAGCTCAGATAAGATAGAATATCTTGCTATACTATCTATCAGTCTATCTGTTATTATCTTTGTAAAGATTTTCTGATCAGCATTTAGAAATATAATTGATCTTGGGATGTTAAAATTGTTGTTTCAGTCCTTAAATTTAGGGATTGAATAGATGAGACCTCTGTTCTATTTCTTAGAAGTTGTATCTGACTCCAATATGTTGTTGAAAATTTTGAGAAATCCTAGTGTTTTCTCTTTTATGTATTTATATACTCTGTATAAAATAATATTTCTTTCTGAGATCAATTATAAGCTTTTATGCTTTATTTCTTGAACCAATTTTTGCAATAAAATTAAAGTATTTTAATGCCATATAGCTTGTATATTCTCTTTGAGATTATATATATTTTGCCAAAAGAAATGTAGATGCAATAGAGCTATATATTTTTAGAGAGTTCATTATTTAAAATATTCTTCGAATTAATTTCAAATCTTTTAAGGGTTTGTTATGATTTTAATATTATTATCATCTTGAATAATCACTCTGTCTATAATAATTGATCTTGTGAGATAATTGAGAATACTATTAATCATTTCTTTCTTTTAATTTGCTAGCATGACTTGATATCTGATAATGAATTGTTTTATCATTTGCTTCTTTCTATGATTGATAAGCAATTTGGTTACTATTTTAAGTTTCTTACTAAAATCTTTAATAGTTGTTATTTAGCTGATTATAAGGTTATAAGAAAAGGCAAATTATTATTTAATTGGTTCCTGTGCTAACTCTATTAAAATGTTATTAACTAAATGTAATATTTAAATCTAAATATAGTCTAGTACTTCTTGCTAAAATATTTGTATCTAATATATTATATTATAAAGCTTTACAATTCTCTGAAAGATATTATTGTAATGTTCTTGAATTCTTGGCTTCTATATAGTTTGTATTTAGAAATATATTTTTTTGTAGTTGAATTTATTATATGTATGAATTTGTTCTATAATTAATTAATACCTGAGATATTTGATAGTTCATATAAGTATATAATATCCTATTTCATTTGTATGATAAATTTTTTCTATAGTTCTTTGCTAGTGTTGTTCCAGTTAAATCTCTAATTGGAAGTATGTTTGGATTTGCTGACTTGTTTGTTTAGTTACCATGTTTCTATTTCAATTAATATATCAATATGATTACTATTAGTTAGATTTTTGATATCAACTATAATATACACTTCTCTGGATTGCTATATTTGAAAGAATAGTATTTATATTTGATCTATTCTACTATTGTTTTGATAGTTGTACTAAATATATTCTTTATGTGAGAGGTTGTATTTTCTATAAGTGTTGATAAAATCTTGTTTTATCAAATATCATATATATAAGGCTAAGAAGAATATTGATCACTATTTTTTTGGATGCTTTCTTTGTTCAAACTTGAATTGCTTATTATATTAAAGTTATCTGCAACTATTATCTAGAAGTCGTTCCTTTTTCTCTTTGTAATTTATTGTTATAATATTATAAAAATGTTTTGTTTTTAATCGTTAAAAGATCATACTATAAAGTAGACTTCAATAATTCTGACTATAGTTTTGTTTGAAAAGGTCAGGTCCAATAAAATAAGTCTACCTTGATATTGTTTATATTACAATATTTAGTAAACAAGTCTATAATATAGAATAATATCAATCTCATACTTAATATTTTTATTATCCTTATATATCTATCATAATTGAAATTTGAACAAGAAGGTAGTGCTGAATATATTAGAAAATAGTCCTCATGGAAAATAAAGATAAGAGTTGAAGATATACCAAACAAATAGAATATGAATAAAAGATACATACCTTTGACCAAGTTAATCATTACACCTCTGTCTTCACTAAGTGTTCTTTATAGGAGGCATTTTCTTCTTTATATCAGTTGTAAGTATTTGTGAGTCATTTAGATTATGCAAGGTGCTATAGATTAGTGATGGACTCATCAGGTTAGCCCATAACACTATATTGTTCTATTCATTTCAATAGTAATTATAATTTGCTAGTTATTAAGATTATAGAGTATTATCTATGTATTATATTTGGTATTATTCACTATTTTATATATATTATGAGTGATAATTTTTCAGATAGGGTTATACTAATTGTTTGTTATATCCAAAGTATTTGTAATAGTATTGTCTAATGATTTATTAGTAATTTCTAAGTGTGTATCAGATATGTTACTTATTGATTAGATATAAAGAAGTAGAATGTATTAAATAAAAAAAGGTTTTGAATATTGATGAGCTCTATAAGAAAAGTTAAGATTGCAATAATGTTTTCTTTCAATCTTGATAATTGTTAATTAATGCAAATTTAATCTTGTTTAATATCTTGTATTGAACTACTTGCTCTTTTTTTTTTAAATGTATTGAAAATCATGCTTATTGTATATTGTTTGCCATGATTGATTATTTGTCTTGATCAACAATTTGCTTCATAGAAGTGATGGTAATAACTTTCTTTTCAAAATGTTTAATTCTTTGATTCAGCTATATTAGCTTTTCCTTGATTTGTTTGTTATCTATTTTAATTAATTGGATGGCTTTCAAGATATCATAAAGTAAGATTTTAAATATTTTTTACTTTGATGATCTTTTTAATTCTTTTTTAATTGTATTTGAAAAAAAGTAATCTTTTATTATTATAGCAAAGATTCCTAATAGGTTATTTGTATTAGTTGAAATTATATCATTCAACTGTCAAATTATTGCCAAATTTGATAAAAATTAATAATAAAAAAATTGACAAATTATTTACAATTGCTGCCACTTGGTTTTAAAAATATCAGCATATTGTGAAAAAAAATTCAACACAAAATTCAGCAATATTACAGCAAAAAAAAAATTTGCATACTACAATAAAAAAATTTGTCAAAAAATTGATACTGTGACAAAAAATTTGATACTGTAGCAAAAAATTTGACAAAAAAATTAATACTATAGCAAAAATTCAGAAAAAAATTACTATGACAAAAAATTCAGTAAAAAATTGATACTGTGACAAAAAATTCAGTCAAAAAATTACTGTAGCAAAAAAATTCAAATTTCACAATTTTATTAAAAATTACAAAATCAATTGACTAAATTATTCATCAATTTTCTTTTTCTTCTCTTTCTTCTCTTCTTCCTTTTTCACTTGCTTTTCTTTTCCTTTTAAAGATTTTGACTTGACTCTTTTAAAACTAGCTCCAATTGGTTTTATTTTATTAAATGTTTTCTGAGATTTTTCTTTTTTCTTTTAATCTAACTGCTTCCTGAATTTTTCTCATTTATATACTTTCTTTAATTTGTTTCTTACTCTTTGAATACATTAAAGATTCTTCATATTTGGTAATTTTTCATTTTTTGGATTTAGCTATTGATTTTTTACCTTTTTTTATTTCTTTTTCTTGTTTACATTTCAAAAAATTTTCAACCTATATGTTTAATTCAACAAGCCTTCTGATAGCATCACATTATAGAAATATAAATTATCATAATATTATTTACAAGTCAGCTGAAATACTTGAATTGATTTCAAATATTCATCCAAATATTTTAACAAATTCTTTAATTATAAGTAATTATGATTAATATTATAATTATTTAGCATAAAATATTTTGCCAAAAAATCCTCTTCAGAATGTCAACTGTAATTATATACAGTATATTTATTCTTCTTTTAGTAGAGTTTTTCAGATTAGTCTTATTTTCTTCAGATAAATATACTTTTGTTACTTTACTTATATCAATTAATTTATTTTGATATTTGGTAACTTTTTTTGACATCCATTCAATAAGTGACTGTGTACTTTTAATTCTTTGTGCCTTTTTTTTAATTATTCATTAAAAATTAATATTTGAAGATAGTATAAATGCAGAATATTATTAATCTTATTTCATTTAACCAGCTATTTGCATATAAGTAACAATTGTTCCATTTCCAATTTTTTAGTTTCAGCCTTTCAATATTTTTCTTTCTGATAGTGATGTAAAGCACCTAATCATTTATTTATTTCTGTAGACCACAAATTCCCTGATGGTGACCCTCTTCAATTTGCCTTTTAGTTGAATCTCTGATGATTCCAAATCCTCTTCATCATTGGATTGAGATTTTTCATCATCAGATTCAATTTCAGATTCAACCCTTGTGACCTTTTCCTTTCCCTTTCTTCCTTTATCTTCTTCTTCAATTTCACTCATGCTTGAGAAGGATTGAATAGCAAGTTCATCAAAAATTTGACTTGCTCCTATTTCCCCTTCAGTTTGCTCAATCCTTTCATTTTCTTGAACATTTGCTCTCATGATTCCATCATGCCAACCATATTCTTCAAAAGGAAATAGTAATGGGTATTGCAGAGGATCATATGTTCCATTTAATTCAGATATTCTCTCTAGCTTATTATTATGTCACCTGATTAGAATATCTCTTTCATGCACTTTTTTCTCAATGAAACTGATTGCAGTAATCTCTTCTGCATTTGGTGCATTGTATTGTCTCATATCTTTCCTATGAGTATTATGAATGACAATACACAATACTTCTTGATCTTGAGACTCCTCAATGATCCCTGCGCTCACAAATGTATGTATAAATGGATTGTGCTCATTCAATTCCTTTTGAAGTTTATCCAACATCTCATAATTCAATGTTTGATTTATTATATTATGTCTTCTATTAATTTGATTGACATAATTTGTTGAATTATAAAAATAGATTTGAGCAAATTTGGGTTCTTCATCAGATTGGGGCATCAGTGAATCAATTTCATGATATAGTTCACCCTGAATCCTAAAAGTGTATACCCCTTCTTTAGCATTTGCTAGATCCATATCCAATTGAGTCCTCATGGATGTAAAGGCAAATATTTGATTATAGGCTCTGATTTGATTCACAAAGGGCTCATTGGTGTTAAGATCTTGAGTGGTGAGCAATTGGTATAAGGTTTTTGGTGCTGAAGCAAGTGATGCCAATTGTACTTATCTATTTACACAACAAAAATCTTTGGACTCGTCTTTCCATTTCAAGGCATAACAATATTTGCAGATAATATCTATCTTTTCAAAATGATATCTATTATTCACAATATTATCACCTTGAATTTTTTCTTCTTTAAAATCCTCCAATTTAGAATAACTAATTTTATAAAATTGATTAAATTCTTCTTCTTTAATATCTTGATATCATTGCTTTTACTTCTCTCGATTTTTTCTTCTCTCTTCCTTAATTTCATCTTCATTTTTGAATGCCCTATATTTTTGTACTCCTAATTTTGCAGATTCTTTTGTTTTTGTTTTTTTAACAAAAGTTTCTGCAATTGTTGAAATGGAACCTGCTTGTGTTGAAGATTCTGCAAAGGATTCCTCTTGAATTGATGAAGATTCATCTATTTGTTTGTAATAATAATATTTGGCAGAAGAAATTTGTGCCAATCTTCTTTTCTGTTCTTTCTTGGTTTCATTTGCAGGTTCAGGATTAGCATCCAAAATATGTTGAGGAGTTGGACGAATTTCTTTTTTAGATTTTGGAGGTATTTTCTAATTTTTACAAATTAAAAAATTAATTATTAATAATTTTTTTAATTTTAAAAATTTTTTTAAACTTTAAATTTTTTACTTACAATTTGATTATATCTTAAAAATATATTTTATTTTTTAGAATATTTGATTAAAATTTAAAAAATTTTTTATTTACCTTTAATTAAAATATAAATTTATTGATTAAAATTATAAAATAATAATTATTTATCTATAAAAAAAAAAAAAAGAAAAAATTTATTTATTTATAATAATAAAAAATTAATATATGAAAAAAATGCAAATAATATTTTACTTCTAAAATTTGATTCAATCATATAATTTTATTGATTTATAATTTAATGATTGAATAAAATGATCTTTTATTTAAAAAATATTTTAAAATTAATTAAT
>CAJVPT010006516.1:0-10955 GCA_910592055.1 Acaulospora colombiana
TAGTTTATATAATTCCAAGATTTGATAAATATAATAAATATTTATTAAATAATTATTTATTTTAATATACATATTATTACTTTAAATATTTCCAAAATTTTTTAAAATAAAAAATAATTGAAGTTTTTTATTATTAAAATTAATGAAATTGTTTTTGTTTTACAAATTTTCAAAAATTTTGAAAGTTTTTTAGAGTTTTTTTTAAAAATTTCTGGAAAATTTTTAACAAATAGAGATCTCTGGAGTTCTCTACCAAAAAAATTTCCTGGTATTGATTATATAATAATAGAAAACATATACTAATAAAAATTTTTAACTTAATATAATCATTAAAAGATATAATAAACTCTTTTTGCTAATTCTTTGACCATACATAAAAAAGATATTCACAAGAGTTTTTTCTTTTTTTACTAATAAAGTCTTAATACTTTTATTAAAACAATTTGAAGTATAACTTAAAAGTTACTTTTATACTTTTACTCTTGTTTATAAACCTCTTTACTCAAAAACTTGACCTCTGGTGATTAAGAAAAGTCAAGTAATACCTTTTATACCAATGCAAGAAAGTTTCTAAAGAAAAATGAACTGACTATGAAGTATTTAAAGACTTTTTTAATCTTTGAAGCGAGAGATTATAAAGGTTTTGTTGCAATAAAAAGGCTTATTTTCTCACTTTCTGACTGTTTAGGTCCTCTTAGAGCTTCTATTTTAATGATTTTTTGGAGAATTTTGTCTGCCTCAATTTGACCCTGAATTTTAGGTAGCACAAATTCTCACCAAAGGTAATTGGCTGACATTAAACACATTAGTTTTGGAATATAAACAAGCTTCTATTGGTTATACTCATATGTCTCAATAATATTATTAATGATTAGAAAGAATTTTTTAAAAATATTCATCCTTCAAAAACTCAAGTCTCTTAAAAAAACATTTATGATATCAAAAAACTAAGAGATGGATAATTTGAATTGCAAATTCTTATTTCTTTCCTAAGCTCCTTAGGTAGTGATAAAACTTTAATAGACAAAAGCTAAGATCTAAATACCTTTCTTGAGATATTCCAATCTGTTGTTTACTTAAATAAAAAATCAGTTGGATTGATTTGTTTGATATCATAAATGGTAACAAAAAAGATTTTGTCTAAGATTCAAAAGAAGCAAGAAGACTATCCCAATTAAACAAATCTTTTTTGAGAAAAATATTGCTTTCTTTTTGAACTTTTTTGATAGGGCCTTAAATTGTTCTTCTTTTTTAATTTCTTTTTTTTCTTTTTCCTTAATTTAACAATTCATAGTTTATATAGTAACAAACTGTTGACAATGAATCTAGTGAATAGAAGTTATTACCAATCCCTAGAATAACAAAATATTATTCTCTAAATCTAATTTAAAATACTTTAGTACAATGATGAGTTAGTAATTATGTAAAAAATCTGTAATATTGTAGATAGTTATATAATTTCTTAATAAAGATCAAGATATATAATATTATTATAAGTAAAATAATAATAATAATAATCATTAAAAGATATTATATTAATATAATATAATTTAACTTTATTGAATTGTATAAAAATTTAAAATTTATTATAAGTTTTTAATTTATTATATATAAAAATAGGTTATTAAAAATATTTAAAATTTTAAATTATTTATAATAGTTTATTATTATCTAAATTATTTATTTATAATATTTTTTAAATTTTATTTTTCAAAAAATATATAGATAATTTATAGAATTATTTTATTTTTTTTTTAAACCACTCTCATGTCATAATAGCCTATCTTTATTGAAAAATTGAAATGAATTTATAATATTTTACAAACTTTCACAAAGTGATTAACTCATCTTTATACAAAAGTATTCTAAGTCAGATTTTGGGAACAATATCTCACTTCCTTAATAGATTGGTAATAATCTCTATCTATCAGGATCATTGCTCAAAAACCAATGAATTGCTAAGTTAAAAAGGGAAAAAGAAAAAAACAATTGTGAAAAGGGAACAATTCAAGATCCACCAAAAAAATCTAAAAATAAAAATAGCATCTTCTTAAAAAAGATCTGCCTGATTAAGATAGTCTTCTTGTTTTACTTGAACTTCAGAAAAAATCATTTTTTTTATCACCTGTAGCATTGGATAAGTCAATTCAATTAATCTTTTATTTAAGTAAGCATTGGATTGAGATATCTTAAGGAAAGCATTTAGACCTTAGCTTTTTTTTATTAAAGCTTTGTCACTACTTGAGAAACGTAGATAAGAGATGGAAGTTTGCAATCCACATTACCTCTTACTTGGTCTTTTGATGTCATGGAAGTTTTCATTAAGAGACTTGAGCATTTTTGAGAACAAACATTTTTAAAACCTTTTTTTTAATCACCAATGATGTCATCAGAACATATGGATGTGATCAATAAAAGCTTGTTTATATTTTAAAAACTAACATGTTTTGTGTCAGCAAATCATTTTTAGTGAAAATTTGTGATACTCAAAATTCAAGATCAAACTGAGATAGGCAAAATTCATCAGAAAACCATAAAAACGATTGTTTTAAAAGATTTACAAGTAACTGGAAGGGAAAAATAAGCTTTTCTGTCATTTAAAACCTCTATATATCTTTTGCTTCAAAGGTTAAATAGGCTTTCAGGTACTTTACAGTTAGTTTTTCTTCCTTTGGAAACTTGATTGCTATTGATATCAAAGATATTACTTGACTTTTCTTGATTATTAAAAGTCAAGTTTTTGAGTGAAAAGGTTTGTAAACAAGAGAAAAAAGGGTAAAAGTGACTTTTGAAGTTATACTTCAAGTTGTTTTAAAGAAAATATTAAAACTTTATTAGTAAAGAAGTATAAAAACTTCTTGCAAACATCTTTTTTGTATGTGGTTAGAGGATAAGCAGAAAGAATTTTTATAGTTAATTAATAATTTATAGAGTTATATGCTATATAATATATAATAAAACTTTTCAAAATTTTATTTATATAATATAAATATAAATAACTTATTCAAAACAAAAACAATTTATATAAAATTTTAAATATACAATAATATATCTTAGTAAATATATATATATTATTAAATTTCTTTATTTATTTTATTTTTTATAAACTTACAGTATTTTTATAATATTCTTTTTTGAAAAATATATATAATATCAAACTATATTATATTTATGAAAAAATGAAATTACTTCTGCAAATAAAATATATTCTAGAATTAATATAACTATTTTAATTATTTATTACGATCTTAAAAAATAAAATTTTAAAGAAAATGATTCAAAAAAATCTGATGAAAGTTAATTTAAAAAGATTATTGATATGAATTAAAAACAATTGATCAATATTTATATTATAATTCAAGACTTTTTTATAAGAACTTTAACAAATAAATTATTAAATATAAATATCAAAATATCTTATATACTGTAACAATTTTAAGATATTTAGCAAGTTGGAGTTAGAAAAAATAATTTATCTTTGAAAACTCTTATGCTTATTACTACTCATAAAGAAGTTTGTATTATTTGAGCAAAGAAATATTTTGACATAATTGAAAAAAGACTTTATTTTTTGATAAAACAATATTTCAATTATTTAAAAATACAATTACTCAATAGTATTAAAATACAAGATCAATTAAAGAAATACTTAAAAATTATATCAAATTTTTGTATAAAGAAATTTTTGTATTAAAGAAAAAATTTTTCTTTTGTTTTAAAAAAATTATAAATACAAAATTTTATATTAATATTTTGCAAAAACATAAATTAGAAATTATTGAATTGTTTGAAAATAATTTTTATTTTAAATATAATAATGATCTAAAATATATAAGTAAAATTATTATAATATTTATTAATGAAAATTTTTCTAAAGTTATAGATTGTTCTTCTAATAGTCTAAACTTTAAAATCTTTGAGCTATTATTAAAAGAAATATAGAATTAAAATTATCTAAAAATATTTTAAAATTAAATCAATTTATAATAAAATTATAGAAAAGAAAGATATAAAATAATAATTGAAAAGAAAGGTGAAAAAATTAATTAATAATTTATATTAATAAAATTTCTAGATTTTTAGCTTCATTTTAATATATTTTTCATTAATTTTTATATAGTAGTTTTTAAATAATAAATAAATAAATAATTTTTAAAAAGTTTTGTTATACATTGTATATAAAATATTTTAAGAGTTTATTATTAATTATAGATAAATAAAAAATCAATACTTAAAGTAAATTGAAGTAAGACATATTTTTAAAATAAAGATTTTTACAAAACAATAAGCTTTTTCAAATAATATATAAAAAAGAAATCAAGATTATAAATAGAAAGCTTTTCAAATAATTAAAAAACCAAATAATTTAATATAATAATTCTTATTGAAATTTTTTTTTTAGAAATATAAGTTTTTAAAATTTATTTTTTTATTTTTTTCTATAATATATTTATGTATTTTCAAATATCATATTTCCCTTTCTCTTTTTTAATTCATTCCCTTATACTATATAGTTTTCTGTTATTCAGGATTGATAAAATAATTAATAGCAATAATTGGCCAATAATAATATATTAATTGAAAAGACCTTTATTCAAAGTTTACTATAGAATATCAAATTATTTCCAAGATCAAATTTATATCAATGATAAGTTAGTTAGATTAGACAAAAAAATTTAACTGTATTATGTTAACTATATTATATATCATGCTATTTAAATAAATATGTACTTATGTATTTGATTGATTAGTAACTTTCAATTGTGAATTATTAAATCTACAATATTTTACAGACTTTCACAACGTGACTAACTCGTCTTCATATAAAAGTAAAACTTTTTTTAAAAAAAAATGCATAAATCAAATCTGGATATACAGTAATTAAGTGCTCGGGACAATTGGCATAAAATTAACAGTATGTGATATTTGTTAATCAATTTTAAAAAGATTTGCTACACACTAGGAACTTACTGCATAAGTGAAATATATTTTGCGTGTATAGGAGAAAATGATTTTTGTGATGGTCACACTCCGGCAAATGTTAGACTGCGCGTACGACACCCGTGTTTCGTGCAAATTTAATGATTAATATTAAAGAAATTACAATGATAGAAAACCAGTATAAAACTACAGTAAAGTTTACAAGATGATTGCGAAGGAGGAGCGAATAAAGTTTTTACAGATACATAACACCCGCCTAACCTTTTCCGAGAAAATATCCTGTGCGTAGAAATAACCAAATCCTATGAATATATAAGAAATTATTGTACAAGATAATCTATAAAGAAAAAAATGTCTATAAAACTAGCCACAAGGAAAATGAATACAGGTATTCTATCACTCCCATACATATAGAAGTGTTAGAGAAGTATTTTCGCGCCGATATTAAAGCATACCAAAGATTAAGCCTGTTTGTCATACAAAGTAATAGGCGGGATCAAAATTAATACTCCAAGAGTCACCACCGAAACCACCGTATCCCACATTATAAAAGCGAAAGCTCTTTTCCTGTGAGCCCGTAAAATTGTTCTTTCGCGAATTTTGTGAAATCGGAAGAGTTTTGTTTCGCTAGAAGAAAAAAAAAGAAATAAAATAGTTAGATTTAGGAAAAATTAGTTGAACTCGTGAAGTTTTATGTATGAAAACATACCTGACACCAAAGATGCTAAGAATCGGAAAGAATCTTGTGGCGGCCGTTTGTAACAATATCCAGCCGATCCATATAGCAGGAAGCCAATATAACCTCAACATACGATTCTCCCAACCCATAAATATATCATAAAGTTCCAAAGAAAAACCGAAAGCGAGAAATACAACACCCAGGGGTAAAGCGATCATGGCATGAATTTGAGTAAGGTTCATGTCGACGGCCGATTGAATAAACTTTGGGAAATAGATTACATTCATAATATGATATACATAAGACTTGGCCGAAGAAAATACCACAGGATTGTATCTTCCCTGACGTTCTATAAGATCGGACATCGTATTCCGACTTTCTTCAGGCAAGATATCCATGTGACCATACTTTTGATATATGCTTTGTGCGGATTTTATTAAATCATCTTCACTAATGCGTTTAAATGTTTCCGGTCTGCTGTAGTCTACAGAAGGATTGATTGTAATCTCGTGACCATATGGTCTAGATTGTGGCGATATCACAGGATTCTTCGAGTCGACCGAGGCAGCCGCGCCACCCTCAGCACTAGATGTTGAATTGTGATAATTGTGAACTGGTTCCCAGTCTTCCACAACTTCCTGCTCTTCATACTCGTCTCCCTCCTCATAAATTATATGACCTTTTTCATCGTAACTATTTCTTTCTCGTGCTTTCTTTATACGATTTTGATATTCCCGCCACGATTCGAACAAGTTTTCGTGTGTCACAACATCCAACCAAAAATTCAAGTTTTCCTCTCCTTGCCATTCTTGCCTTAGATAAGAATAAAAATTGTATTGTGATAATGGGGAGCCGGACTTGTTCATCAATACTTTTTCAAGCGATGGAAAATACTCATCATCGGTCATTGAATGATTTGGCCCGAAAGATCTTGGATCGGTGTCTATGGTATCTTGACGAGACAAGGTATCACCACCTTCTGTAAATTTCTTTTCGTTATCTTCATAGGATCTTTGCCGTGAGGAAGAACCCTCATCCCGCTCATAACTGGCTGTCGTCCTTGCAGAAGCACCAAAAGCGATTTTGGGCACGGATAATGACGCATTTGCATTATGTTTAGACAACAGGAATAATTCATTCTTATTATTATTGACTTGTCCCATTGCAAGCAAAGGAAATCGAAGGTGAACGTTTATCAGAAGTGCCGCCGTAAATAATCAGCACCGTTTGCAAATTTGAAAGGAATATAAGTTGTACCCGGTACGATATAATATTAAATTCTCATTTTCCTTTCGTATCTTGAGCGATGAAGGATTGTAAATAGTTAGTATATGTGTGTCTAATAAAAGGACAGAAGGGTGGGTGGTTCCTTGAAAAAAAAATATATCGTTTATAATGTATAGGAAAAGAGGAAACCTGACAATCTTGAGATTCACATAATTACTGCATATATTTGTATGACCTTAATGCGTAAATATTTTTATTAGTGGGTTATACGAGAGTGCTTATGTATCGTTGCTCAAACATGAATACGATACGTTCGATTTGAAAAATGTTGAACAATTTCCATTTTTGGAAAAATGTTAAATAACGCCAAACAGATTTGTCGTCTGACATTACATATCTTCCAGTTATGGATCAAGTCATTAACATTCTTATTTGGTGTGTAATAGTGAATTCCTCGATTATTTTCGCATTTAAATGGTTAGCAAAATTTTTCCAATGACGTGTTTAAAATAGTTTCCGGAGTAGAGCGGAGGGAAGATGTTAAGGCCAGACGAGGTTTGAAAGAATTCCGTACGGTGGTGTAGAATAAAGATGTGCATGGGACCGATCTCTGATGTCCGCCCATTGTTCCATTGTGAATGTTATAATGCTCTCTGCTTCTTCATAATGTATCATTGTCAAAATTACAGTTCCTCCGAGGATTTTTATTTAAAAATATCCTACGAACAGACAACTTTCCACAAGTGTTGGAAAGGTTCGATAAAGATGAACATTGTACATTGTGCCTGGATTCGATGCAAAGAGTTAACGCGTAAATGGATAAATATTCGTGCCGTTTAGTTCGCACTTCGTACGAATGGAAAGGTACTGTTACTGAACTACATAGATTTCGGGAACACATGCTGATGGCATATTGGTTTCATTAAAAATATATTTTTTATTTTGAACTTAAATAGTTGTTTATTTACATGCTTATATTTATGTTGAAATTTCTTGTATGATGTATACTTGTCAAAGAATTTTAGTTGGCAATATCATTTATAACCATTAATGGCCCAGGATGTTTCTTCCCACTGTGACATCCCTCATAATCGTCACTTGGCGCCGTGATCTCTCAAACGACACTTTAATGTGAATTTGATTTCTTATAGAGGTGTATTTTGTTTTACAGGTAGGTGGAACATTATTAGGTATTTTCACCACCACATCCGTCTCAAACTCCGTATCTGTCCCCACCGGCCTCATTATTATATCTTTTCCATATGTGTTGTGCTTCTGATGACTCTTCTCTTGTAACATCCCACGATTCTTTACCGTATGATTCACGGAAGTTTTCAAAAATGCACTAATTTTTTTTATTCTCAGCTCAGGATTATGAGAAATGAATCGTAACTTAATGATCACCTCGGAGTTTATGTCAAAAAATGTACGTGGTAGAACGGCTTGCCATGAAAGGGGAACCTTTTGATGTCGAGCATTCGACTTTATTAACAGGGACCTCATTTTTGATTCCTCAGGCATTGACCATCTACATAATGGCACTACCACTTCCACAGTTGTCTTCTTCTTGGCTTTACGATTGATGGTGGCCCTTAGAGTATATTGTACTTTACCAAATTGTGAGATAAAGGATTCGATGGCATCTTCTGGTACATTGAAGTTAAATGGTAGATCCAAATCGGTTATGAGATCACGTCCCAAAGCGGACGAGGCTTGCCAAAGGTAAATACTTTGGTTGACAATAATTTTCTCTGCTCTTATTTTCTTTAAGTCACCAGATTCCACTATTTCTCGACCGATGAACGTTAATGTGATGTTTTTGACTTCGACGGCATAGGGAAATCGAACGTGTAGTGTACCAGAGACGGTGGAGACATCCACACCCAGAAAACCTTTTTGAAATGATGCGTTCTCTGGATGATACGAGAAGAATACTCTTGGGTCGCTACGAATGTAATCCGATGGTAAAGGTGATGATACCGCAAACTCCATTTTTTGTCAGTTAACCAGCAACACTAGAATTTAGAGTCATCATTTTATATAAAGAAGATCCCAGGAATTATCACGCCTGGGGAGTTTATCAATGACGTAAATATGATGAAATTTATGAAGTAAAGGGATCGTTCGTGTTACCTTACGTCGCTTCACGAGAACAAATTGAATACCGGTCTTCTCAAAAAGGTTGCATTTGGATCGCTGATAGATACAATGTATTTACTATTGCGCATTAATCCTTAAGCGATTAGGCTGTGTGCCATGAAAACAAATATGTAATTCGCATCCTTCAGCGAAAATGAGGTCATTTATTTATACCAGCTGCGCCAACACGTACCGCCAAATTGCAGCGCTTTCCTATCGCGATGATAGAAAGAAATCGACGAAACTATGATGATGGTAAATTTTCCCACACTTCAGTTTTTTTAACCTTGAAATGTTGATGTTGCGACTTATAATGAATGTCCAGTTAGAAGGGGGGGGGGAGAAAGTTTTTTCATAACTTGGTAACTCCTCGCGGAAAAAGCCAAGATAAAAAACATTGGTCCCAAAACTGATCATATTAGTTTCTGTATTTACGGTAAATAATATTAATTGTCGTAATTACACTATTTAATTTTAGAATTTACGTAATATATTTATTTCTATCATGCATATACTTTTTTTTTGCAATAACCCGTTAAGCCAGGCTAGTAGCATGTGTTTATTGACTATTTAGTACAAAATACTCGAGCATTGTATACATGTAGAATCTAAACTAAAACAATTCTTCTATTAACAAACTTTATCTTAAGCTGAAGTCTCCAAGTTTGATCATGAAAACAATCTAATGTTCCATAAATACTTTGCTTTGAATAAGCACTCTTCTAATAATTTACTTCGTCAACAATCAATTGTCAAAGTCAACTGTTCTTTATAACATTAAACAAATTAAGAAATCATATAAGAAAATATATATACTGTATATATATATATAAAATTGCATAACTAGTGAAAATATAATAATATCTAATAATATGAATTAATAATTTATTTATTTCAAATTATATAATGCAAATATTGAATTATATAGTAAAAATGAATTGATAATTTATTTATACTATTAATTTGTTGAGTAATTTATTTTTTGATAAATATTATATGAATAGCATTGCATTATATTGATTAATATTTTATTATTTATATATAATTATGTTATTTTTTTATTTATTTAATAATTATAATATTAAATTTAATTCTTATCTTCTTAGATTATTTATTTTTATATAACTAATAATCAAATTTTTTTTATTATTTAGGATTTTTATCTTTATTTCTATTAAGATAGTTTAAAATAGTCTAATTTTTATTTTGCTCAATTTTTTAATTAAATATTTATTTATTTTTTTTTTTTTTGTATTATAATTATTCAATAATTAAATATTACTTTAAAATAAGATATTTATCAATATTTTAATAAGTAATAATATTTTTAATTTTTTAATTCTTTAAAGATTTATTTTAAAAATTGATTTGAAAATATTAATTGGTTATATTTAAGAAATTTTATTTTTTTATAGTAAAATATATTTGCATTAAATTGTTTTTTTATATTATTCAAAAATCTTATTTTATTTTATTTTTTAAATATTATATTTTTTAATAATTTAAATCTAAATTTAGTTAATCTAAGAATTTAATTTAATCTAATTGATTTAAATTTTAAATTTTTTGAATTATTTATAATTGAGTCAATTTTAGTTTTCAAGTTTTAAAATCCGATTAAGTTATATTTTAAATTTTAAATAATCAAATTAGATTTTAAATTTTAAAATTATCAAAGTTTATATAAATTTAATAGCTTAACTATTTTGATTAAGATAAATAAAATAAAAAAAATAATTTATATATATACTATGATTGCTTTCAAAAGTTTGAGTCCACTTACTATATTTTTATTATAAATTTCAACTTTAATAACTTTTAAATTATTAATAATATAGTCAAAAATGATAAAATTTACATGTATTATATATTAATACTTATTTTATTTCTTATATTTTTTTAAAAAAATTTTTATTAATACATTTTAAAGTTTTATTATTATTAAATATCTTTATTTTTTTATTAATTA
>CAJVPT010006517.1:0-10955 GCA_910592055.1 Acaulospora colombiana
TATTTTATAGTTTTTTTTTTTTTTTTTTTTTTTTTTTTTTTTATTATTATTATTATTATTTCTCCATCAGGCTAATATGGCTTATCTTTATTGTGTATTTAAAATATTATACAATTTCAAAGATTTTTATATAATAGCTCACATATCTTTACCTATCTTAGAAGTTTAAGTTTTCTAGATACAACTTAGGAGATGATATTTTGCTTTCTTAATAATTTGGATTATCTTTTAGCTATCAAGTTCATTGCTTATAGGTCATCACTATAAATCATCCAAAATTGTAAATGGCAGATCAAATACCTAACCATGTTCTCCCTTTAACTATCCATCTTTCAATAATCTTCTTAAGGTTTATACTTTTAGATTATTTTTTATATAATATCTTGTCTAATAAAGAACTATTATCTTCTTTTAGATTTTTTGTGTTTTCAAGCTTGTTATTCAGAACTTGGTGTTATTTAGATCTTCTATCAATATCCAAAGTTATTTTTCATTCAATTACCACTTTGCAGTGTTTATTTCAAATCTTTTTCTTGAAATTCTTTCACATTTGTTGACACAATTTTCCTATAGCTTTCTTTGTAATAAGTAGCTTTATCTTGTAGTATAGTTTGAAAAAATCTTTAATATCTTTTATTTTGTCTTTATATATACATATTTAACATATTATTTTAAAAAGATTCTGTTCTTGTTGCTATATCTCATTGAGCCATATATCAACTACTTTATTTATAGCTTCTTGATTTTTATCCTTAACCTCTACTTGATCAACAATATATTGAACCAACTTCCTACTTGCTTCTTTTCAAATGTCTAGTTTTTTTAAGCTTGTTGCTAAACACAAGAACAGGTGATCAGTTATTTCTTAATAAGTTCCATACCTAATACAAGTGATTGATTTATAAACTTTTGGTTTTTACTTCTTGAGTATCTGTAATGTCATAAGTGCATTATGAGTAAGATTCACCAAAAAGCTTTTGTTCTTATTATTCTTAAAGGATATATATAATGTATAATAAATATTAAACTGGTTCCAAAAAACTATCCAATTTATCTTAATTTTCTTTTTACTTCTTCTATTATGAATCCATCTTTGATTACTTCAATCAAGATTAATCTTTCTATGATTCCATTCTTTAATGAACTCCTGAATACCGATATCAATGGTCAGACCTTTCTATGCAGCTATAAAGAAAATTGTACCCATTTCTGATATGTATTGCCATTCTATTGGATTTTCTTTTCTATTAATTTTGTTAGTGTATCTGTCATATTGTTGAAATAGTCTTTTTTACATGTACAGATCTTTTCTAGTATTAAAGTAAGACTTTTTTTCTTAACTAGATTTTTTATTCTTGTCCAAAGTGGCCAGTTAGCTATTTTGATTCTTTTCTAAATGACATAAGTAATTGTAATTGTATAATATTCCATATTCTAATAGCTACTTTGCAATCTGTAAAGATAATGATATTAGCATCTTAAGGTAGAGCATAGAGTACTATCAATATTGCTAGTATTTCTGCTTTTGCTATTAAAGATCATAGCAATTCTTCTGTTGAGAATTGATTAATGGTATTGTCTTGAGTCTGAATTCAAACAAAACCCATCTGACACTCTGTTTTAATATCTCTTGTTTCTTTTTTAAAAAATTCATTAGTATAAAAAGTAAAGTTTTTATATATATTGTTTTGATTAAATCTAGAAGCATCAGTAAGTTCTATAATATGTTCTTTTGAGTAAATAGTCTACTCAATTAATGAAATATGCCAGTTTTCTATTACTACTTCTTTATATGTTGTTGTTACATTCCAAGTATCAAGTCTGTATTGTTTTGAGTTATAAGGTACCCAATCTGTTAAGTTACAGGAAGCAATAGTGATTTTCTTATCTGTGTACTTTTATACTTGTTAAGTTGAGACAGAAGATATGTTTCTGAAGATGAAACTATTGTCATCAGCTTGGATAGATCTGGATGATATAGGGTTAAATTATTAGTACTATTATTAACTGAGCTGATATAGGGTGACGATTATATTTCCTTAAGCTTTTTTGACTTTTCCTATTATATTTTTCGATAGATTGGTAATAATTCTTCAATAACTTTCTTTTGTCCAGTACATTTGATAATTGTTCTATTTGGATTTCATAATTGTATCATTCTAAATTTCTGAGTAAGCTTTTGAGCAAATCCTATTTTTCTATAACTTGAGAAACAACTTGTTTATACCATCTATAAATATGACATTTTCTATTTTTAAATAATATTTGAACTGCTCTTCATTTTCTAATTGTTCCTGTAGTTGAGTTAACTAATTGATCCAAGAATATTATATTGTATTTTTTAAGGAATGCTATAGCCTTTTTATAATCGTACTCCTCAAGAATTGACTTAATAGAAAGTAGACTACTCTTGACTTGGAAAAGATCTTTTCATCTTTAACTTTGATATATGATTTGAAGTTTATTGACAAGGATCTGAGTAGTAGTAGCAAAGTTATTCTTTTCTAAAAAAACAACTTCTGTTGGATATTCCAAGATATTTCTAGGCTCCCAGTGTTTCAACTGATTCTGTTTGAGATGGATAATTGTCACTATTTCTGGATTTTTAGAATTGTTCAGCTGACAGAACAGAGAGGTTATATAACTTTTAAGTTAGATTTCCCATATACTCTTGAGACCTAATATATTCTTATTATAAATACAACTATTTGGCATTGTGTTATATATGAGAGTTTTGTTTTTTAAAGTTTCCCTATACATTGCTATAAACTCATTATATATTTTTTCTTCAATATATGTGTACTGTGTATGGTATTCTATCCATGAAATCAGAACTCTATTGATAATATATCTAACATATTTCTAATTGCTAGATTTATAGATCTAATCTCAGCTTTTAACAAGTTAATTGTATTCTTGCTGTTATGTTTTCTTCCAAAATAAACTTCTAGAAATCATATCTGATCATCTTTGCTCATTTTTTTGACTTCTGTTTTATTAGTACTAACATAAACTATCCCAGTTTCCAGCTTATTCTGATTTATTGTAAGCAAAATTGACTTCTTACTATTAATCTATAAATTATTTGCTATATAGAATTTTCTGGTTTTTTTCAAAATGTTCTCCATGTCTTGCTTAGATTTAGTTATTCAGGTTGTGTCATCCATATATACAATAACTGCTTGTCTAATAAATAATTTCTTTTTAACTTCTGGTGTCTAGAAGTCAAGTATCCACTTCTCTTTTATAGAATATCTATAATTCTGTTTATTTTGAATTTTGCAGAGCAATAGGTCATAAAAGATTTGCTAAAATAATGAAAATATTATTTTTCCTTAATCAATACTATCCCCTGCTATAAATGGATCAAAGAATCCAGTAGGGAGAATAGTATGACATTCTCTGTTCTTAAAAAGATTGATGAGCAGCTGTCTCATTACTAATAGAATTTGAATTCTTGACATTATCTTTTCCAACATTTCAAAACTAATTGTGTCATAGGCTTTTCTTGAGTCTTGAAAAAGTACCCATAATTTTTTTCTTTTTCTCTGGTCTCTTCATATATACTATTCAAAAGTTGGATGGATTCAGTAGTATTCTCTTCTTGTAGGCTGGCAAAGTTTGGTCCTTGCAAGATATTATGCTTTGTGAAGATAGTTGCCAAGTACTTATTTACTATTTTGGTAAAACAAAGTCTTGCTTTTTCTAGTAACACAATTGGTCTGATATTTTCAAGCTCACAGTGCCATGATTTAGGGCTTGGATATTGAATATATGTTACTGCTTTTCCATTTCTTGGATATTTGGCCATTTTCAAGAATCATATTAAAAAACTATATTAATATAACTTTTCCTTTTGAATCTAAATTCTTTAGTATCTCATAACTGTTTTGTAAAGAATCAGATGCCTTTTTGTTGAAAAGACTTCCTAATGTTTCATCAAGATCTTCTATTGAAATTTTTTTTTTTAGAGAAAGGTACCATTCTGGTTTGATCCATTCTTTGGGCTGATATTATATTTTTTAATCGAAATCTAGATTTTTGAAATTGAATTTTCATTTCTTGAAGGTTTTTTGATAATAGGTCTTAACTTTCTGGTTAATAGTTTGTGAGTTCGTAACAATATATATTGAACCCTTGCAGTCTTGTACTAGGAGTCTATCAATCCTATCTTAAATCATTTTTTATTGAGGATACAGTTCACATTCGTTTTTTATTGCTTTTGAAATCCTTATATCTGATTTCAAGGGCATATTTGATTTAATTTTTGATATAGAAACTTTTTTTTTATAAATTGTATGTAAAGTCACTTCTATTTTGCTAATTTGTTTTAATTGTATTTCAACATAAGCAGTACTTTGAAAAGGTGATAAGTCTTGGATGAATATATTATCATTTAAAGTATGAAGCTTATTGATTACTATTGAATTTCTTTCTTAATAAAAGATTTCCATATTGCTTAAGCTTTTTTGAGTAGATAGTAATTTTATTAACTTTTTTATATGTATTAAAGACATGTTTAGAAATAGTACTCTCAATTTTGGATTTTCTTTTGGAGTTGGAATATACTCTTTTTGTTTTTAAAGTCTTAAAGGCTCCTCCAATGATAGTAGATTCTAATAAGTACCAGGTCTTATCCAGTATTTGTAATACATTGAAGTTACTTAAAGGCTCTATATGTATTTGATCTTTAAAATTGGAGAAAGCAGTATCTGTCCAGGTTCTAAACTTTTTTCATTAAATATCTGTAGAGTTAGCTATATCTGGGATTTTAATAACTTTAGTTCTTTATAATTTTTGCTTTTTTTTTTAAGCAAGTTGTCAATTGTTAAACAAACCATTAGAAGTATATAGTTATTGCTGGCTGAAGTTTTTATAGATATATTATAAAAATATTGTAGATTTTCAAGACTTAATTTAGCTGTGACTCAGATATAATCAATTCTGTCATAAACTAATTTGTTTGACCATGTAAAAGTACTATTGCTTTTTTTCTCTCAAAGTCTTTGAACATCTATGAAATTCTAGTTTTCTAAAAAGTTAAATAATCCAATTTCAGCTTTTTTATATCTGATATATATCTTTCTTATTAATAGAGAACTGATCTGTTGTAGGATCAATTATAGCATTAAAGTTTTCTATAAAGATTACTTCAAAGCCTCTTTTCAGTTTTTTATAAATTTTCTTTCATAAGATTTGTTGTAGATATCTATTTTCTTTCTTATTGGAAGATAAGTAAACTTGAAAAATTGCAAGTTTACTTTATACTGATAAGAAGCTAGCTCCTATTATATGACTTTCTATCTTGTTTATACATGTTAACTTTCTTTTATATTTCTTTTTAATTAAAAGATCTACTTCAAAACCTTTAGGTCTGCTATCCTTACTATTATAAAAGAACTTATGTACTGTATTTCTTGAAATTTGAAAGCAAATGCATTAGATCAAAATGCAAGTTTTGTTTCACAAATTCCAAGAATATCAATATCTATCTCTTAAATTTTTTTCCAAAGCCTTTGTTAATCAAGAATTGTATTGATATCTTTCACATTGTATATTCCTATAGTTATAATATTATTAATGAATAGTCTGATGTTTTATTTTGATAAAGGATATAGCTTTTTTATATTTTGATAGTATTGGATTTTATTGTTGAAATGAAGTTATCTAAAGAGCTTATATTATTTGAGAATTTATTGTTACATATATTATTGTTTGTTATATCTGCCTTTGAATTTATAATTTCCTGTGAAGAGTTGTATTCCTTTTGGAAGTCTAGTTCTTCTTCAGAAAACTGTGATTGGACTGGTGCACTTTATAATTATCAGGTTCCTTGTTTGCATCCTGATCAAAAACATTTTTTGGATTATTGCTCCATTCTACTAATTCTTGTATTCATTTTTTCCAGATTAGTTAAAATCTGTTGCCAAGGAGTAGATCTATTGTTTTCAAAATCTGAGCTATCTGAACTTCTAAATTCTTGATTAGTTTCTTGATTCTATCTTCTGTTTGAGTTAATGAATTCATTATTACAACTTGTTAATTGAATATATCCAGTTCTTTTAGATCTAGGTTCTTGCCTTGTTTTGGTTATATATATGATTGGTTTTCTCCTGGGTCAAGGTATGATTCATTCATATCAGTGTTGAATTTATCAGTTTCTTTTCTAGAGTTATACTTTTATCTTAGTTTTCTATTGTATCTAATATTAGTTCTCCCTGTTACTCCATCTGTCTGTTCAGTATCTGATTGTATTAATTTATTATTTGATTCTAAAGTCTTCTTATAATATTGTCTGTCAGATGAAAGGTCTTGTTCTTTTAAAATATTCTTTAGCACTCTATATAAGTTTATGGCCATATATAAAAATATATTACTTTAGAGCTTTCTCAAGATCTTGTGATAATGTGAAACATATAATAGTGTAGCCTTGTCTTCTGAGTGCAACTGAATTTCTGGAAGTAAAGCATGCTTTGGTCTCGATATATCTAATTGCTTGAGCCATCAGACTAGTAGTAGTGTTATCAGTACCATATAGTCTTAGAGATTGAGAGTTGCACTGCTTGATTATTTGATTAATTTCTTCATTATCTGGTTCTTGTTGAGTGAAGATAGCTCTAATAGTTTCTTTATTAATATAAATCATCCATTCTTCCTTTAAATTCTTGAACTGTTAATGAGATATAATGCAGGCTTTTATTCTTCTTTGAGAATATAAGGAATTATAAATATGAATATTTGTTATATTTCTATATTTTAATAAGGCAGCTTTAATCTTTTGACATGCGTAATTTTGATTAATATCAACTAAAGTGACTACCAATGAAGACTTGACATCTTCAGTCTTTTGTGGAAGAATCTTTTTGTATATCACATTCTTAGAGTTCATCCATTTTCCATCCCTAAAAAAATGATGGTAAAGTTTTCTTCTTCTTTTTTATTGATTTTTTCTAGGCATCATAATGCATCTTCTTCTTCCTCACAGCAGAATATAATCCAAGCATCTCTATTGAAAAAGTCTTTCTTAAAGAGTTGAAAGTCTTTTGACAGGCTTAGTGCATTTTGAAGATATTTAATTCTCTCATTTTCAGATTTTTCTGAAAGCCTAGATATAAGAATTCATATTTTGTATTTGCTATTTTCTTTAATATAAAAGAAATTATGCTGGAAAAAGATAATCTATTTCTTGTCTCATAGGTAAATTGTTCTGTAATATTATTTTCTTTAATCTTTTCTATAATCTTTTCTATCTCTATTTGATCTTCTACTTCCTTATCATTTATTACTATTTCAGTATTACTAGGAATTTTTACTGTTATAGTTGATTGAATATCTATATTATTTTCCAGATCTATATTATAAGAATTGTCATTCATCATAAACTGGGTTGTTAATATTTCATAGAATATGTATTGTGATTGTTTCTCCTATTTAATTAGATCAAAATATTTATTTTCTAGATATGTCACTAGAAGATCTTCATCTTTCCCTTGTCCTTAAGTCCACAGATATAAGATATGTTACTTAAAAATTGTAGCTTTGACAAAAATAATCTGATTGATATTTAAGATTTGGGCAATAACTCTATCCAGGATTGAATATTTGTTTAGTTCAGATATAGGGTCCTGCATAGTTTCTGAAATAGCAGCTATATTGAAAATGGCTTGTGTTACCCAAAGTTTTTTATATTGATCAAATTTGTTTGACAGTTGAATTAGTGTATCCATAATATGTGCTTCTCTCTTTTTTGTCACTTGCATTATCCTATATATTTTCATTGACATGTCTAGATCACATGATGTGGAAAAACTTATTGACAGTTTTGATAGATAATGCATCTAAAGTTTATATGTCACCAAAATAAATTGTTATTTTTTGCTGTTGCAGATCTTATTTGAAGATTATCAACTTTGTTTATCAAATCTAAAAATAGATATAATGTAAGGGATTATAAACAAAATACATTTGTTTTGGAGTTTATATTTGTCATGTGAGCTTGTTATTGTAAAATCAGATGTCATTTCACATTATGCATTTTAGATATAATCAATTGTTGTATTATTTTGAAACTCTATTCTATTGGACAAAAGAGGCTTGAACATTCTCTTAAATGTTATAAACCTTAAACTTAAACTGATTTATCAACTTTAATTATTGTTTGCAAGACTTTTCTTGATGTTAAGAAAGGTGTTACCTTGCATTAGCCTGACTAAGAGCTTATGGAGTTGAGATTGGGCCTCAAAAAACTTATTGTGAATTAGTATCCTTGTGTTTTTCTTTCCTCAATAAAGAAAGAAACTTTGTACAAGAAAAATGGATTTTCTTTAAATATTCTTAATATTTGTTACTAATTGATTGTATGTAATATGAAGCTTGCTTGAGAGCAAAGGTTTTTGCATGTAAAAGTGGTTTCTTGTATATATAAAACTAACTTCTCTTGTTTTTCAATAAAATTACTAAAAAAGAAAATTTTTAAGAAAACTGGAAATCAGCAGAAAGAGTTTTTACGATGTAACTATATTATATAGTTTAATCTTTATTAAAAAGTTTATAACTATTAATAATATTATAGATATTTCATATAATAACTAACTTATAATTATATTGAAATACTCTAAATTAGGTTTAAAGAATAATATTTCATTTTTTTTTGAAATTGATATATATTTCTATTTTTTAAATTTATTGTCAATAATTTATTAATATAGATTATCTAATAACTATATATTGCTAATTAAAAAAGAAAAGATAATTAATAATTAAGAAAAGAGAATAATTCAAGATATTATCAAAAAAGCTCAAAAATAAAACCATTTTTTTTTAAAAAAGTTATCTAATTAAAAATTTTTTTTTTCTTTATTTGAACCACTGAAAAAATTTTCTTTATAATTATTTATGATATCAAACAAATTGGTTTAATTAATTCTTTATTTAAGTAAGTATTAAATTGGAATATCTCAAGATAAGTATTTAAACTTTAGCTTTTATCTATAAAAGTTTAGTTACTACTTAAAAACTTTAGAATAAGACAAATATTTGTAATTCATATTATTTATCTTTTAATTTTTGATATTATATATATTTTCTTAAAGAGTATAAGCTTCTGAAAGTAAATTTTTCTAAAATATTTTTTCTAATTATCAATTATATTATTGAGATATATAAGTGTAATTAATAAAAACTTGAATCTATTTTTAAAATCACCTATTTAATTTTTGAACCAATCA
Source organism: Acaulospora colombiana (assembly GCA_910592055.1). Classification (NCBI taxonomy): domain Eukaryota; kingdom Fungi; phylum Glomeromycota; class Glomeromycetes; order Diversisporales; family Acaulosporaceae; genus Acaulospora; species Acaulospora colombiana. Next base: position 9,228 of record CAJVPT010006517.1, read on the forward strand.
GGTTCAAAAAAGTATTATCAGTAATTTAAAAAAAAAAATCAATAAATTTTGTCATTCAGTTATAAACTCTTTTTTCTTATTTCTTTTTAAGTTAATTACTTGTACTGAGGCAAAAAAATTTAATCAAAAATTAGATGTTCATTTTGGATTATAATGGATATAATTAATAATTGATCAATATGATAGATAAGTTGTGAATGAAACTTTGTGACATCTGATAGTATAGAAGAAGCAGATTTTCAGATAGAAGAATCTGTAAATTTATTTATCTTTGTAATATTAAATAAATTTACTAATTGATAATTTTTTTCGAGTTTGATAAATTTAACCAATCACAATATTTTAAACAAAATTATATTTTGAGGCAAAGAATAAATATTTTATTTATTATATAATTCACTTTTAATATTTTTATTTATTTTATATAAAGACAGAGTGAATTAAGTATATAAATTTGTAAAGCATATATGATAATAATTTTGCAGACATATTTTTATAGTATATAGAATAGATAGTTTTGCAAATATATTTTTTATAAAGTTATAGAATAAATAGTTTTACAAATATATTTTTTATAGCAAATAGGATAGATATTTTTATGGGTATATTTTTTATAGCATATAGGATAGATAGTTTCGCAGGTATATTTTTATAGTATGTAGAAAAGATAGTTTTACAGATATATTTTTTATAGCATATAGAATAGATAGTCTTGTAAGTATATTTTTTTTTACTTATATAGTATGTAGATAGTTTTGTGGGTATAGCATATAAGTAGTATAGTTTTATGAATAGAGATTTGTGAAATATGTAGGTAATAATGGGTTCCTAAAGTATTTATATATAAAATTTGCTGATCACATATCCCTTTTTGAGAGACAAAATTTATAACTCTTTACTTTAATAAGGACAAAAGTCAAAAAATGCTATAAATCAATGATTTGAATAATAAAAAACAATTATAGGCAGTATTTTTATAGTTATAAATTTAAAAACTTTAATGTTTTCTAATGAGAGATATTTGACTTTTATTTTTGCCTTCTCTTTTAAGGATCCATCTTTATATGTAGGTAATATAGTTTTGTGAACAGAGATTTGTAGAGCATATAGATAATATAGTTTTATAGATACAGTATATTTGTAAAACATATATGGTAGTATAGTTTTATGGATATAGTATATAGTATAAATAATTTTGTGAATATAACAAGTAGAATAGATAGTTTTATGGATAGAGTATATAAAATAGATTCAATATTTATGTAAAAAAATTATATTTTAAAAGAAAATATTAAAAAAGTATTGGAATTTAAAATTGAAAAGATAGTAACTAATATTTTATTAAAAAGATAATAGAATATTTCTTTTTCTTTAGAATCTAAATACTTAAGCATTTTATAACTAATATTGTGATAAAAATAGTATCTACTACCATTGGATGGTTATTTTTAATCATAATCTCCATTCTATTTCTATTTTTATCTATTTATTTATAATTATTTCTTTGATATTTTTTGACATTCTTATTGATACTTGATTAGCATAGATCACTTTATCAAATGTAGTACGTGACATAATTTACCGTAGATCAGGTAGCCCAAGAGGCCTAGGAGGCACAAGTGGTCCATTTTTACAAGTATATAAGCAGTCATAATTCACTCAAAAGTAGAATAAGTTTGATGATAACTTCACTTGACTTTGAAAGTTTAGATATAACTTCACTTGACT
>CAJVPT010006518.1:0-10952 GCA_910592055.1 Acaulospora colombiana
ATTTTTGACGAATTTTTAATGAATAGTTTTGATTGTCAATTTTTGTAGTTGCTGATTTATTTATGTCATTTTTTTTTGCCGAATTGTTTATTTTTTGCTGAATGTTACATGAGTGGCAGTATGCTAAATAATTTTTTTTCGACTAGTAAAAAAAAGATAAAAGAAACAAAAGACACAAGTATAGACCTGATATATAAACTAGACAAAACTAAGAAGCAATATAATTACCTCCAGAAGATCTGAATCTGAAAGGCACTAAAGAAAAGGAAGGAAAGAAGTATACAGCAATTATTAAGAATTAGGTTTGTTATAGAATCAAATAATTTGATTTTTAACTATAAAAAAAACTTAAAATAATTTATAGCAATAACCTGTAAGCAATGATTTTATTAATTAAAGAAGTTATCCAAGTTAGTAAAGGAATGAAATATTATTTCCTAGATTATATTTAGAGAAATGATTTTTCGATAACAAGTAAGTTAGTATATAAAAGTCATAATAATTTATAAATATCTAGTATATATACAATAAAAACATATTATGTTAATTTGACTGTAAATTAAAAAAAAAAAAAATTAATAAAAATAAACAAATAAAAGACTTATGTTAGAATAGTTTAAAACCATAACTAAAAATTTTTCAAAAAAACAATTAAAGTAATTTATAAAATTCTAAAAATAAATTATATAAAATACAAATTAAAATATTTCAAAATAAAATCTGATCAAAATAAACTATAAAAATTGTGGATAATAATAAAAAGTAAAAAAAATTAAATAACTTGGGAAAAGCTAAAACAAGAAAAAAAGAAACACAAAGTATACTAATTGAAATTATGTCATTTGACAATTGAATTATTGCTGAATTTAATTAAATTTAATAATAAAAATATTGTTGAATTCTTTTTAATTGCTATTATTTAGCAAATTAAATAGAAACAAATAAAAGAAATCTATAAAATGAATAAACTTAAAAGATTTCTATACCTTTTAAATTAGAAAACTATATTTTTAAAGAAAAAGAACTATTATTAAAAAAAAAAACCTAAAAAAATAAAAATTCAAAAAAAATTTTAACAAAAAGAATGAAGCATAAAATAAAGTGATTGTGTTTTATATTTTATCAAAATATCATAGGGTAATCTATATTAATAACTTACTTATAAATAATAAAGTTGATAGTTAAAAAGATCTTTATATGAACTATTAATAGATTAATATATTACTCTTGAAGTTGCACTTAGAGTTTTGATAAATTTTAAAATAAAAATAAGTGAATTAGATAAAAATTTAACTTTAAAGCAACATATTTTAAATATAAAATATTTAAATATTTAATAAAGCATATATATATAGTTGGATAGAAAAAATTTTATTAAAAAAAAAAAAACTTAAAAACAAAGTTAACATTTATTAATAAAATTTTGTTTTATTTCAATCTAAAAATTTTTTTTTTTTGAAAAATATTAATTTTAAATTAATTAAAAAAATTTATAATAAAGAGTTTTATAATATTTTATTATACATATTTGATAAATAAAATAAATAGATATAAAATAATTTTTTTTATAATTTTTTAATTAATTGAAAATGATTTATTTAAATAATTTAATTGAAATTTAATAAAAATAATAATTTTAGATTAAATTAATATTTTTGAATTTTTTAAAAACTTTTTAAAATTAATATTACAAAATAAAATATAAACAAATTATATAAAAAGTATTATTTTATTATAAAAATCTTTAATAATTCTTTTATATATTCAAAAAAAAAAAAATTTTTTTTTTAATTTTTAATTAATTTTTTTAAAAAAAATTGTTTTTTTGTTACTTTATATATAAAATTTTATATAAAATTTGTAATAAAAATTTTTTTGACTATTTTTTTAACTTTAATTTAATATTTTAAAATTAAATTATTAATTAACTACTAATAAAGTTTAATTATTTTTTTTAAATTATATTTAAAATTTTGGTTTAATTGAATAATTAATTATCAAGTTATAATAAAAAATAAAATTATTTTTTTTTTGTCTTATATTGTAGATCATAAATTTATAGAACAATCTATAAATTTATATATTAATAAATTTCAAGTAATCCATAAAAAAATAATATATGTATTATTTATTTTTTTAAAAAAAATCAATAATAAAAAAATAAATATATTTTGAAAATTATATAATAATTTATTAAGTTTTTGATATATTAATTTAAAATTAATTTATTATATAAATGTTTTTTTTATTAATAATCATATAAAAGATAATTAGCAAACTTTACTAAAGAATATAAAGATGTTTTAAAAAAGAAGATTTGAAATAACTATTGTATTAAGATAATAAGTTGAAAAAAGAAGTTGAAGTTAAAAATTATTAAAAAGAGAAAAAAAATCAAATACCAAATATTTATTCAAAGAAGCATAAAATCAGATAAAAGTAATATCAACTACAGTATTCTAAAAAACAAGAATTATCAAAACTAAGTTGTAGATTGGATTTACCTTGAGATCAAATAATTAAGGTTTTGGGATATAGACAAAAATATTATATAGTACATGTGATAGAAATTTGTGGATGGATACAATTTGATGCAATTAAGAAAACGCCGAAATTCAATTCATTCAGTATAATCTATATTTGACTTGACCCTCGTCATGTCGCTAGAAGTGAGTCCGAATATGTGTAGAAACGACTAGTTTTGGGTGGTATACTTTTATTATTGTAAGATTTAAGATCGCTTAAATCAAGCATTCATTGTCGTCATGGGGCCGGGTCGATCATCACCAACATCACGTGCGTAACAGGGTCTTAGGAAATTGTTAATTAGGCTTTAAGTGGAGGGCTTTTGACTTTCCAAGTAGAAAAGGGATAAACAAGCTTGTGATGATAAGAGCTTAAGCACGGCCTGTGCAAATTTAGCATCGAGTATGTAGAAGTGTCAATCCATGCTGACACTGAAACCAGTAAACCTCTGATGAACCTTTTGAGTTAGAAATCTTTGGTGGTAAGAAAAAGTTGCAGTTTACGCTTGAAGAAAGTACCAATAAATTATGATAAAATCTTCACCGATACTTACTTAATTTCAAGAGAGGTGGCAAAGAAAAAAATGGTAATATGATCGTTTGGCATTCGGCATTAAGTGTAAATGTAATTTTAATATCATGGCTATGACGTCGTCTTGGAGATACTGGAATATTTTCTCGGTCATTTGTAGGAGATATTTTATTGTGCATATGATCTACAAGGGCAACATGATCAAAGGCAATCTTTAGGGTTTCGAAGAGACGAGACATGGAGCACACAAAGTTATCGACATTTTTAAAAAATTTATAAAAGTGGACATGGTATCGAAATCGGTGTTTATTGGGGGTTTCTTTTACCCTAGATTTTCTTTGATAGTTTATTAATATTGATGCACCAAAAATCCTATACCCTTACTAAAATTTGTTCTACGGCTCTTCGACCGAGTATAAGGCTTTGCCTGGGATAGATGAATAGGGATGGGAAGGTGACAGTGGATTTTTGAATGATGAAAGAAGATGCGTCGGTAAATATAAAGTTCATATTGACATAGTATATATCTTGATTAATGTTTTTCTTTGAAAGATGGATATTGTACGAAGAATGGAAGACATCAATAAATTCCTCGATGATCATGCAAGTATAAAATTTTTTCCGGGATCCTAAGTCTTATGAAAATATTTGTGCTTTCAATCCCTCTCTCTTTGTTCTTAAAAACATTGGAACTTGTCTACTAAACAAAAAATCTCGAAGAAATTGTTCTATAGGCGCCTTCATCTTTGGCTGTCAATCGATGGCCATACCAATCTGCATACAAATCTGATGCGCACAAAGAACCGATTCTCGAACCCACGAAGATGTCTCGAGTAATTGCCGTAGAAATTGGTTATATACAGCACCTTTTCGTAATACTTTATATCAGAGCCATGGCTGTTCGATAACCAAAACCTTCAAAGGAGGCTCACAAAATGTTATTTTCAATAAGCAGAGATTGGGATAAACTCCATCTTGGAATTATAAACGGCGCAGAGGTTTCAACATTGATATTCTGTTCAGTCGCTACATCACTGTTCTAGAAATGTAGTATGATTTCATTTTTACCCCATTTAAATTTTGATTACAGGTTTACATATTATAACAGTGTCAGAAGTTGTTCAAGACTATACACCTTAAATAGATAATTATATTTGTAAAGAAAAAAACAAAAATTTTTATGGTAATTTGAAATTCTTGGAAATACAATGTGAATCCGTTACTTGCTAAAACAGAGGGCCCAAACCATTATACAGAATTGCCAATTTTTTATCTGACAAAAACCAAATGTTTTGGCAAAACATTTCGAATTGATTTTGCCACCAAGATCTTTTGAAGTCAAGATCCCAATGACATTTTGGAAAGGTCTGGCGCATTAATTCCAGACAGATCTTATCAAGTTTGATAACGTTGCGTTTTTGCATGTGGAAACCACTCGATTGTGGACACGGGTCAGTCTTAAACTTACGACCGATTGCTTTTTCCGCAAAACTAATAAATAAATTTTCATAAACTAATTACCCTTTTTTTTTTTCATGCATGCGATAAGGGATTGCTTACATGGTTTGCTTACAAGAAGGTAGGTAACACATAAGGAAATTTTCTTTTTTTTTAAAAAAAAATATATATATATATATATATATATACATAGAATAGTGCACTTCATTCATCTCATTGGCAAGGGTGAATTCGCGGGTGGTGCGATAATGAATAAATTCTAGACATCCACTTCCAAAATCAAAAACGACCACGCGTTAGCATCTTTGAGGAGAAGGGTTATGTAATTTTATTTAACGTAATCAGTTCTTGTCTTTGTTGTATCCAGAATACTTGGGTAAAACCAATCTTTATTCATTGATTCTGCATCACTCGCGTGCTCCTTTTTTCTCGTAGTTTACGTCATCATGCAAATTATGCAAGCCAGGAAATGGCGAGAATTCCCTGGAGTCCCCTCGGAAAGAGACCACAGATTGGACTAGATGTCCTTGTACCTATGTTTGAAGCTAAGAAATAACCATATCATACATGTACCTTTGATACAGTAAACATTCGTTGATCATGAACTTTTAAATGTCAAAACGATACTGCACATAAAACAAATTTATACAAATTGAAATATTAAAATCACACGACACAAAAACAGATACATACACATTGCAGCAATCAATTTCTCAGTAGCACAAACAAAAGGTTATCCCCGGAACGAATTATACTTGAAGCGAAGATTGAATACATGCGTACAGTGATACAGTGCGGTACACGTAGAGACTCGTGAAGAAACCATGATAAAAGATTAAATATTGTATTCGCCGTCAACATAGGTCACCTATTGCACATGCGCCCAATAACAATCCTTACAACATGAAACATCTAACAAAAAAGAAAATGTATGCCAGGAGTGGGAATAATGAATACATCAACAATAATATCGATTGTTGAATTCGATGATGATATGCGCATTGTGGATGACGAATATAGAAATCTATAGCCACAACGACAGTAACGGATAGATTACCTCCCGATTACCGCTAACGAATACGAGGGTTATCTTCTCATAAGTATCACATGTGGGTTCGAAAGTCTTTGTGCCCACGAATAATGACACGTAAGATTGGATTGTAGGCTGGACAAAGAACAAGGGTGTTCGGTGGTTTGAAGCTAAGAGAAAAATAAGTGACTCCGCGAAGCTAATGCATGTACTAGAGACGGAACTTCTAAAAAAACGTGAAAATCTACTCAATTTGCGATAAGGTTGGAGTGGCATATCAGGGTATCCCAACACAAAGAAATCTATAGAGAACACGTGATATAATTAAAAATTTTTGATGCTTATGTATTTGCTTCCATGTGTCCTTATCACCGGCTTCGTTTTCATGTGGCTTTGCATCAAAGAGTTAAGATGCTCTTCCAATCTATCCTTTCTCGCGAGTTCTAGGTCCTTATTGTTATCACATAGGATTTTGCATGCAAATTTCGTGCCGCTCTTGGGCCGCGTGTCAACTATCGCTGCAAAGCAAGGTAGCACAAAAGTTCACGTATAGTGTGCCCCATTCGGCCATATATCATAAGAGGCCAATAGCATCCATCATCTAATCTGTCCAATGCGTACATATACGCATACTGACCGTGTGTCCGTCACCAGCACAATAACATAAAGACGATCTCCATTACTCCGGTCTGTGTTTACCGCCACCTCTCCTATCTCGATGAAATTCTCTTGTCACATTACGATAAGAGACTATTTGATATTCTGCATAACTTTGTATAGATAAGATGAAGCTGGTAAATCTCGCGCGAGGCATAATAGTGGTTACCCTTGCGAGTATGCAATTCCTGCCTTTATCATTCTCAATGCGCATGTTCCTCTATCCCGTACCCCCGAGCTTGAACAAAATAGATCCTCTTGACTTAACACTATATTTAGAAGTATATGCGGTGCACCGAACACTTTTTGTTCATGCAGTGCTTATATTTATGCATAACAGGGGAGCATGAGCAAGCAGGTCGGCAAATTCCTGAATCATTCGACAGGTGGTGATATCAGAATACGAGCGGGTCTTAGAATTCCCTTTCGTATGTTTCTGCAAAAGTAGATGGTAAACATGCATGTGATTGCAAGAGCTTTTGGTCATTGTTCTTGTGCAATAGGGGATTAAAAAAAAAAATTTTTTTTTTTCTTCTTCTTCTTCTTCTTCTTTCACACCGCAATAAACTTTAAACGATGAGTCAACAGGCTGTGCTCGAAAAAGTTGGACGAATCAATTCTATATTGCAATTCAAAAGGCACAGGTATGTGTAAATTCACGTGATAATGTATGAACGATCAGGTGCATAGGATCATGTGATATTATGTCGTCATATTATTTCATCGTAAGGTTACTCAGACACCTGCTTAATCACGAGAAATTAATCATTTATTGTTTTTATTGTTTGCTTTTTTAACATTGTGTGAGAAAATGTCCCCTCAATTTCACTGAACATTATTATTATTGACCAGACAAGGATTAACATGAAACTTGTTTCTCAATCCCATTAGCCGTTTTTAATAACCCGTTCCTTCAGGTTTAATATAAACATCTCTTAGTCATGTACGTAACATATGGATATATGCATACTGCGTATAGTAAGTATCTGCCTTATTTTATTATCTAATACAATCACGAAAGATAACAGGTTTACAAAATTTGTTTACAAGAAAAAAAATTTTTTTTTTTTTTTTTTTTTGTTTATTATTTCGTGTAACGGGTTAAATTTCGTAACAAATGCCATGTTGTTCGGGTTGTACGTATATCTTGTCCTTGAGAATTCTACGAACCTCATTAGTTGGTGACCGCTTTGGGAAGTGATGCTTGATCAAAGGCTTGAGTTGAAACATTATTGTTCATGTTAAACCACTCATTCATTATTTCTGCTTGTCATGAAAATGCCTTTTTTTTTAGATAATCTTTTTGTAGATTTAATTCACCACTAAAACTGATTTGGTGCGGCTCTAGATATTTGATTGTCTCTCCGCCAGAGGGATTACAAGTTTTAATACCTGTTTAAATGACGTAATTTGTGGAGGGCAATTGTATTAAGACTAATTGTCAACATTACGACTCACCTTCCGCTGACGCACGCACGCACGTATGTACGTCTCCTCCCTTGAGATCATTTCCAAATCGATATCCTCTTTACCGATCGGTAACTCTATTCTTCCAAATTTGGACTCGGAGTTTTCAAAATCGGTGAATACAACAAATTACCCAGCCAATACGTGATGCGCATCCCGATGATCTACCCTAGCATTGCACCTTACATTTTAAGGCATACACGCAGGTGATTTTTAAAACATATTTGATGGAAATTCTGACATGGAGAAAATTTTAGTAAGCCAGCTGCCTATACTTTGGATGTGGTCAATTAAATAAGAATCAGCGCGCGAAATCTAGTCACGCGAAAAACTTTTCTTTTTAAAAAAAAAAGATTGATACGTTCGTTAAGTGGTAAGGAATAATAGTAGATTTAATAAAACGTGAGAAAAATTCGGATTTTACGCTATCTTTATGGTTAGCGAGATTCTCTGGCGGTGATTTTACACACATTAGTATGCGCGCCTTATGTAAGTGAGTTTGGCGCCCGCATTATGCCGAGTCCCAAAGTTCCATCCGATCTTGACCATATATGTACGTAACTCTAATTACGTTTTGTGGTTTCTTGCAGGCATCTGATCCGATACGTTAAAAAAAAGGGATCGTTAATTTAGTTCATCCATTATTTCATGATGGTTCTCAGTAACCTTTTTTTTTTTTAAGGTAACCATTTTACATTGTGAATTCTCTCTTTTTCTCTTTTTCATTTGGTCAGTGCTGCGTGTAATAGATGATAGTGGTACAGTAGTAATACTGCGTGATGATGTTATTAGAAAGTATCAACCACATGTTTTCGTGACATCCAATGGTAATATCCGAAGAACATGTACCAATCAAAACAACGCAGTGCTTCTTAATATAGATATGTTTATCGAATAAAGGCTGATGTGTGTCCTTGGTGACAAACATTGTACAATGCACTGATCATTTGCCCCTGCAAAAATTTTGAATCACTGCTTACCCTTTGTGAAAAAGTGTGCAAATTTTGGGCAAACCCCCGACACGAATCATGTGGTTTAAGCCATTGGTTTATCAATTCAACGACGACCATTTAGTAATGGCATGGTATGTACTTACGAAATCAATTATTCAGATACCAAGGGAGTAATCGAATGAACATTAATATAGTATAACTATGCGATCATGATCTTGATTAGGCGGACGCGCATTTATTCGCAATAATAATTTGCGATGAGCAAATTGCCGGTGCGCGCATAATTAGCACTTGGTTACGATTAAACAACAAATGAATATCAGTAATGCATGCACTCACGAGCTGTGTTTACGACCTCGCATAGATCCACGTTTTAATTTCATTTTGACGCAGAAACTAACACACAAAGGGTTGGTGACTATGTAGATTTTTTTTTTTTTTTTTTTTTGTCTCACAACCTATTCTAACGGCATCCTTGTATTGCACGCATGTATTCGTTCACGGCGCCTCCTTGTAATCGATCAATTCAATCGACAGTCTCTGGTGGTCGGTCATTTTCAGCCATTCGAGAGATGCGTGCGATTGATTGATTGATTAATCACGGAGAATACATGGCTGTCGTATTAGAGTACCATACTGCGCATGCATTACACACATTACACAGCGCGCAAGATGTTTTTTCTTATTGTGTCATCCTTTTAAACTTTGATTTGAAGTAGATGCACGAAAAATTAAAATAAGGGGTAAGCGAATGGTGAATGCGATATCGCTACCAACTTAAAGTTTTATTTTGCAGAAATCGAGATTCATCATGCACAACCTTAATCGCAATGTTCATAATGTTGAAGATGAGAGGTTTATTCGCGCAAACCTATTGTTTTTCGCAACGAATTCAGTGTACAAGAAATTACGAACGAATGAAAATTTCCGCGTGACTCAACTTCGACCATTGGAACACGTAGATGTGCAGGTGTTCATTCTTCCGCCACCTTAAGTCGTGCAATTCTACAACAAAAAAACCTTATGCATTATGTGACTGACGAAATTAAATGAGATGCACGAAATGAATGAAAGTGTCATTATAAGTATCTTCATTCTTTCTTTGTCAAAACATACGGTAAGTTACCAATAATGTATGTTAACCAACATCTGCCGTGTAATCTCGTACGATTGGCTGCCTTATACAGTATTTCAGGTATTTATACATTTATTGTGTTAAGTATTGTTCTTAAATCCCAACCATTCATACATCCAACCGGTGGGTGGGTAATTATTTCCGACCCCAGAATTGCAACCCCCGAATTGGATGGAAAATCAAGGGGTTCAGAGGCAGTTAACGTCGCACAATTTTATTCGGAAATTTTCTGTGCTAAAATTTCATTAGTCCGCGCTGCATATACAAAATCGGAGCGCCAATAGAGGTCGCCTTCCGTGGTACATTATTATTTGCTGTCGTTATCGCTACTTTAAATGAAATTTACAAAGCACGTCTCGTTTAATTTTATTGCTATTTTTAAAATTATGCATATGTATTGCAACCGTAAAATTAATATTTGTTTATGGTTTTGATTATGTTAAAAAAAAAATTTTTTTATTTTTTGTTTTACGTACTGTATATACAGTAATTAATATTTTCAATTATTATGCAATTCGATGGGTAGAACGTAATAACTGATTTTTTTTTTTTTTATCACCTTAGCGATTAGGTTTAATAAAAATTAAAAAGTGTTAATTTTTTTTTTTTTTTTATGTTGATTGTATGGTGGTTATCATAATCCAATTAGGTTGAATTGGTTGGTTCAAATTATTTGTTTAACTCAACTTTTACTTGAAAGTTTAATGGAGTATCAAAAAAAAAAGTTAATTTATACTGTAGAGATCAATAGTTTCATATTTTAGTAATAACATTAAAACAAAAGATTTTATAATATATACTATACAGTATATAATCAAATCTAATTATGATAATAAAGATTTTATTTAATATCAATCAAAATATATAGTATATTCAAATTACTTTTAATTATAAAACAATCATATTTAAAAATAATTAAATTAAATATTTATATATATATATAGTATATATACATATATATTTTTAACAAGAATTAACAGAAACTCAATAATTGATAAAAAAACTCTTTTCGCTGATCCTCCTTTTTCCTAAAAATTCACTTTTTTGGCAATTGTTTTGAAAAAGCAAACCTGGTCAAACACACAAGAAAAAACAATATATCTTTCAAACCAAGCTATCAAGCTTTAGCAACACACATACAACAAGCCCTTCAGAAACATCAAGAAAAGAGGTATACATTGTTTTACTAATTTTC
>CAJVPT010006519.1:0-10951 GCA_910592055.1 Acaulospora colombiana
CTACTATTCATTCAAGCTGAGGTTCTTTTCTTCAATCACTCCAATCAGACAAGTTCAAGACCAAGGTCTCCTTTTTATTTCGGTCAGGCAATAAGATCAAATGATCTCTAGTCCATGCTAAGCTTCAACCCTTTAATTACAGTTAAAAATACATTTCCTCAAAAGTTGTTGAAGAATATTACAATTAACAAGAATCCCCACTACTCTTGAGACCTTCTCACCATTACAAAGCAAAAGAATTATTGAAGAATCTGACCTTTTGAGTAATAGAAAATATATACCAATAAAATTTCTTTAATTAAGTATAACTGCTGGAAGGAATGATAAATCAATCAAGAAAATCTAGTTTCCTGCCTTAAAGGATTAAGGCCTCTATTCAAGAATTCAAGTATATTGGCTGTGTCATAATTTCACAGACTTAATTATCAGAAGATCTTGGTAAAAGGAGAAATCCATAAACTATTCTAAAGGACTAAGAAATAATCAAAAAGTTCAGGATAAAAAAAATTCAATAGTCTGATAACTAGTCTATTCTTATTATAAATAAAATTGTTCTAGAAAAAATTAAGAAGGAATTGTACATTTTTCTAAATAGATAGTAGTTGTACATAGAAGTAAAATAGCTATAGCTACTCATATAGATAGGTTTACTTCATATATATATAATTACTTGTTGACTATATATAGTATAATGACAGTTTGTATAGTTTGAAGCATCTATACAAAAATATAAGGTAATAAAAAATGTGGCTACTAACGAATGATCTTCAAACTGAAAGCATGGATATAAAAATTGCCAACTATGACAATGCTTCACAATTAAAGAAGAAACCTGTACAGGTCCAATAGATATGTTAGATGTAATGTATCAAAAGAATTTATATATATGTGAAGGAAATAACTTTGACTTTAGAATATATATGCTAAAGATAATAATGATCTATCTTCAAAGTAGAGAAAAGTGAAGTAAGTCCTGGGTTCAGAAATGAGCTAGGAAGATCAAGTAGAGAGATATTAATCTTTGGATAGAACTGATAGCTAGAAGTTTGATTTCTAGCAACATTTTGTGTCTAGTTTGTGAATAGATTAGAATCTACAGGAAGAAATCCAAGCTTATTCTTTTAGAATACATTGAAGAAATTTAGAAATTAGCAAGGATAATCTGAAAAAGATAATGCAAAGCTATAAGTGAATAGAAAATTTCCTAGAATATTATAAAGATAGAAAAGATAGCAAAAAACAAAAGGTTGCAGAATCCTCCAAGAGTCCACATAAAAAAACCAACAAATTTGGTTAACCTGGATTGAAAACAATCAAAAACTTCAAAATTTTTTTCATATTATTATATAAGGAAGATGGTATTAACTCAGCCTAGGTAAGTTAGTTTTTTGCAAGAAGAATAACAAACCATAGAGGTCCTTTGGAAATCTGAATCAGAAGATATTTTTTCTAGTTTTTCTAATATACATATTAGTATAGTTTGAAATTCAACTAGTTTTAAAATAGATAATGTACATATAATATCAAAGTAAAATTTAATAAAAGATCAACTAGAGGCTGAGCCAGTTTTTTCTTATAATATATATAATATATACTATATATAGTTTTATATTTTTTTTTTCTTTTTTTAATATAGTTTTTCATTTTATTTAACAATATAAAGAAAAATTATTTTACTAATTTATTAATAATAAAGCAAATAATTAAAAAAATATTTACTTAAAATACTTATAGAATATTATTATTTTTATGAACAAACTTAAAGATATTGATTAAAACAAGTTTATTAATAGGAGGATTAATTTGACTTAAATTTATATATAGATTAAAATTTTATTAGAATCCTACTTTCAAATATTAAATTTGTTTAAAAATCTATCTAATATACTATTCATTATTTCAAATAAAAAGTATCAAAATATACACAATAGTTCATAATTATATGTACATTCATTTTTTTTTTTTTTTAATGTTAGCACAGTCATGTTTTATTTGAATATAGTAGATATTACATATATGATATAGATAAGCTACTGCTGTTTTTCAAGTAAAACTTCAATAAGAAAAAACCTACTTCATAGCAATAACACCTTTTTTAAAAAACAAAGGGGCTAGTAAAGGGATCTACTAGTATGAAAAAATTAAGAAAGAATCTATATTGTTTATGTTCAGATTAATATGTTTCTCAGAATTAAATTTGATAGTGATAATATCTATTCAACTACTATAATTTTATCTTTCGAGTTATATTATAACTATAAATGAAAACTATACAAGATTAAATAGGGAAGAAGACTCTGCATACAACTAAGAAGGCACTGATAAAAAAGAAAAGTTGATCTTGATATGTAGTGATTTGAAAGCCACGCTACTACTACCAGTTTTGTACTGTTGACTAGTTATTTTTCGAGAGCTTTATTAGTCAAGATCATAATGTCTCTTCTTTAGTTACTTTCAGTACAACCATATTGTAGTTTTTTATCTTTCAACTCCAATTCTTTCTTTTGATTTTCACCTTACCCTATCTAGTATAGGACCTTTATTGATATTCTTCCAGGTAATAATAAGTTGGGGTTACAAGGGGGTTTTAGAATATAAGAAAGAAGTAGTTCAATGATACTGTCAGGGTTTCTTTCCTTAGGGTGTATGATCACTGGAGAGGAGGGGCCCATTATCCAATAACATGTTTTTTTTTATCATTGTGATGGTTTTATCCTAGAAAAGAAAGTCTTGACACATCCAGCTTGAGCTTTATTGGATTTGATAAATATTATGCTGTTTTCCCCAAAGTACTACCATCTTGAGAGGTTGAGCTATAGTTCTTTTTTCTTCAGACTGTATATTGGTCCTGTCTTTTGATTGATATGAATGATAAATCTTCCAGCCTACTAATCTAATGCTTCTAAAAGATAGGCATGACACTTCTTAGACATTATCCTCTTTCTATATACTCTTGAGTTTTGTTATAGATATAGTTTTACTTAAAAGATTCATATAGTATGTTGTTGAGCTTCTTTTTTGATCGAGACACTGATGTAAGAAAGACTGTGTCCTATATCCATCTGCATCACAGATCTAGTGTCTTATGGTAGATCCCAGGTTCTTATGGAGTTGAAGAAATGTATTCAGACACGTGAAGTAACCAATAGTGACTTGTTTACATTATTTTACTGATGTGTTTTCTGCTAGCCAATCATTACTTGAGAAACTTTGTACTACTCAAAATTCAGGATCAAACTAAAGTAGGTAAAATTCCTCAGAAAAAATTGAGAAAGAGTACTCTTAGAGCGAACACATAACAAGAGAATTAATGGTTGCCTTCAGGATAAGTCTTTCATAATAGAAGAACTCTGTATTGTTTCTTTAGTATATGAATAGATAGCAGTATTTCAGTTATTCTTCCTTTCAGAACTTTCTTGCCATTGGTAGAAAAGGTGAATACATGACTTTGGTCATTAAAAGTCAGGTTTTTGCTTGAAAAAAATGTTTACAAGAGAAAGTCAAAGATAAAGATGACTCTTGAAATG
Source organism: Acaulospora colombiana (assembly GCA_910592055.1). Taxonomy (NCBI): domain Eukaryota; kingdom Fungi; phylum Glomeromycota; class Glomeromycetes; order Diversisporales; family Acaulosporaceae; genus Acaulospora; species Acaulospora colombiana. Next base: position 3,528 of record CAJVPT010006519.1, read on the forward strand.
TTATTTCAAGTTAATTTAAGGAAAGTGGTAAGACTTTATTAGTCAAGAAATATAAAAATTTCTTGCAAATGTCTTTTTTGTGCATGGTTAGAGGATCAGTAGAAAGAGTTGTATTTTGGGATAAATTATATGTACATTTGTATAAATATAATAAAAGATAAAGATTTAGAATAATTTTTTCTTCTCTATATTTTTATTTTATTAATTTAATCATTATAACTAATCTTTTATGAGTCTTATTTAACAAATTTTATCTTAAAATTTAGTATACTAAGATTTGATAAATCTTAATAAAATTCATTAAAATTTGATAATTTATATCTAAAAAATATTTCTATAGAATAATAGTTACATATATTGTGAAAAAATTTCTTTACTTATTAGTAGTAAATTTCAAAAATCCTTCACTACTATTTACTTTTCTTGAAATCTAATGACACTTAAAACATTTTTATCATTCATTGTATTTTATCTAATATATTATTTGCCAATATTCTTTTTTTAATCCATATTTGTTTAACAAGTCATTTATCAATACCTAAGAAAAAACAGTACATAAAATCTATAACTAAATACTAAATTGAATCAAAATAATGTAGTGAAGGAATTCAAACTATTTGACATAATTTTCATTAATAAAATATTTTTATATTGCATTTGAATTACAATGCCTTTATTCAATAGAATCTTGTTTATATGTTGCCAAATCTTTTAATATAAACTATTTATTTTATCCTTTATATTATTAAAATTGTAATAATTATTTTCATATTTGGCATTATTCTTATAACAATGATATGACACTAGTCTTAAAATATGTCCAAACACTTTTTATGTTGCAGAAATATTATATGAAATTAAAATTAAGGTTATATAAATTATTTTTCTACTTTATTTTTAACAGATGAATTAAACTTTATTTCTTAACATAATTGTATCAATTCATTAACAATTAAAGAAAGGCAATAATTTATTAGATATAAACTTGATTTACTAGAACCTGGCAATATGTCAAGAATCAACATATTTTCATACTTAAATTATATTTTGTATAGCAAATTTGTGATAGCTGTATATATGACTCTAGTACTATATATTTTATTATCAAATGATTGAAACTAATCAATATTTAGCATCTGTAAAAGACTTGAAATAGATGTATCAGAGTCAGTGAATTTTTAGGCAATGAGTTTAATATGCAAAAAGAGTTATCTTTATTAAGGCCAAGAAGCAGCCTTTTTATATATTTTAAAGTAATGCAAAATAAATATAAAATATATAGGGCTAAAAATACATAAATCATATGGCTTATGGTCTGGACAACTTATGTAATATACAGCTAATCATAAATGGAAAATAAGAGAAAAGAAATAAAATAAAAAGAAATGATTGGTATTTTATTCATCATAGTCTAATAGTCAATTACTATTTATGACAAACAAGTCTAGATAATCTATGTGATATGTTTGTGATATCATCTCAATATCATAATATCAGCTTGGTGATCTCAGCAATCTCAGCAGTCTTGACAGTCTCAGTAAAAGTGGGGTGATAGGCTCAAATTATTACATTCTCCCCCTCTTAAGAGTGAGACATCCTTGTCTCTTAAAATTCTTTCACTAATTATATTGCATTGGTTAATTTATCCTTAAAAATCCAGGTGACATTATGGAGAGGATACCCTATCTATTTGATTAGGTATTGAATTTTCTTATGGATGGTTTATTTGTCCAAGATAGCTTTAACTTCATATTTCTCTTATATATTATCAAAGTAGATGACTAGTAATGGTAGAATTTCTCAAAGGAAATCATCAGGTAATGATTGATATGGTTTCAATAGAGAGATGTGGAATATGGGATAAATTTTTATACTAGATAGTAGGTTCAATTTATATGCAGTCAAGGAGATTATTTCACAGATAGTGTAAGGTCCAGTATATCTTGGTATTAATTTCATGGTGGGTCAGTATTGATCTATAGGTAAGTTGGGTTCTTCATGCTGAGCAAGACTTGATCTTCTAGTTTGAATGTGAGATGACAGTAGTGTTCATTAGCATACTTCATTTGTCATTCTTGAGCTTCTCTGAGTGTGTCCTTGGCTAATTCAATTATAATATTTCAGTGATATAAAAAATTATCTATAACTAGTATATTGATGGTTGCAGTTGTTGTTATGGTAATTGGAAGAGTTGGATGTTGTCCACAGTCTAATTCAAAGGATATGAATCCAATAGAGGCTTGCTTTGATTATTATATGTGAATTCAGCAACTGGAAGGTATTCATCACATTGGTCTTGTTTATAGGTGAAGTAGACTCTAAACATTTCTTTTAAGGTTCTATTCATTCATTCAGTTTGTCCATCTGTTTAAGAATAAAAGGTAGTAAATATAACAGTCTTGGTTCCTAAGTGTTTGAATACAGCTTGCCAAAATTGGCTAGTGAACCTTGTATTTCAATATGATACAATAGTTCTTGGCAATCCATAGTTTCTAAAGATGGTGTTGAAAAAAATGTTGGTAACTTTTGATACTGTGGCAAATGTGTATATAAGTTGAAAGTATACTCATTTAGAGAAATGATCTACAAACATAACAATGGTATCATGTTCTTGTCTTATCAGAGGCAATTGTACAATAAAATCTATAGTGATTTCTTCTTATCATTTGATAGATGTTGGCAATAGTTGAAGAAGTTTAGCTGGTTGTTGATTGCTAGCTTTGTTTCTTTGGCAGGTGTCACAAGTCTAAATATATTTGCAAAGGTTTTTTCTCATCTTTGGCCAGTAGAAGGTTCTCATGATATTCTCAGTGGTCTTGTCAATTCCCAAATATTTAATGGCTTCTATGTTATAGTGCTCTCTAAGGATGTAGGTGTGGATGCATTTGTCAACAGGAATGGCTTGTCCTTCACAAAGATATATTCTTTGATTCTTTTAGATAAAGTGTTTGGCACGATTTCTTTCTTGTTCCTCAGCTTGCTCAGGATATTGCAATGTGTCAAAAATAGTAGCAAAATACTTGTCTTGTTGGTATGCTTGCAGGAAAGTCTGATCATTGGCAAGGGTGGCAGAGAGAATAGTTATGGAGGCAAGATGTAGTTGTCTTGACAGGGTATCAGCTATAATATTTGTTTTCCCAGGCCAGTATTTAACTGTGAAGTTGTGACTTTGTAGGATTTTTAATCAGTGAGTAGACTTGTCTTCTTGACAAGTTGGATTGGATCTTGATATATTCTAATAAGGTATAGTCAGTGATGATGGTAAACTGTTGTCTTTCTAAATTTATTCTCCAAGTTCTAATGGCATACACAATGGCTAGAAGTTCCTTCTTATGAATAGTATAATTTTGCTTAGTAAGAGATAGTTTTTTAGATTCATAAGCAACTGGTTGTTCTCTATTTCCTTGATCTTGTATCAAGACAGCTCCCATTGCAAAGTTTGAGGCATCAGTTATTACAATAAATGGTTTGGTAGAATCAGGCAATAGAAGAACAGGTATAGTAGTCAGATTTTTCTTTAAGATGTTAAAAGTATTGTGGGCTTTATTGGTCCATTCAAAGACTTTATCTTTGTAAAGAAGAGCAGTGAGAGGTATGGCTATTGCAAAAAATCCAGATACAAACTTGCAATAGTAGCTTGCTAGTCCTATAAAGGATCTAACTTTTGAAGCATTGGTGGGTATGAACCAATTGTTAATGGCTTCTACTTTACATGGGTCAACAGCTATTCCTTGGTCAAAGATGAAATGTTTTATATATTCTATATATTATTGGAAAAGTTCACATTTGTTGATTTTAGCATATAGGTAATATTTTCGTAGGGTTGTCAGTACAGTTCTCAGATATTGTAGGTGCTCAGTTTTTGTCTTGCTATAAATCAAAATATTATCTAGGTACACAATTACAAAGTTATCCAGATATGGATAGAATATATTATTCATTCAAGTCATAAAGGTAACAGGAGCATTGATCAATCCAAAGGAGAGAATTAAGTATTCATAGTATCCATAGTAGATTCTAAAAGCAGTCTTGTGGATGTCTTCTTCTTTAATGTGAATTTGATAATAACCAGAGTAGAGATCAATCTTTGAGAAATATTTGATACCAGTTATTTGATCCATGAATTTCTCTATATGAGATAGTGGTACTGATTCTTGATAGTGACCTTGTTTAAGGCTCTGTAATCCACACAGAGGTACAATGTTCTTTCTTTTTTGTGCATAAAAAGCATAGGGGCACCAAATAAGGAGATGCTGAGTTTAATAAATCCTTTGGCAAGGAGATTGGCAAGTTGTTTTTTGAGTTCATCCATATTTACATATGAGAGGTAATAGGTATATTTGAAGGGTGGTTTAGCTCTAGGTAGCAACTCTATAGTATGATTAATGGTTCTTTGGGGTGGCAACTCATTTGACAATTTAAGAGAAAATACATTAGCAAATTCCTTAATAATAGCAATCTCTTCAATAGCAAACTTGATTACCTTGGGTGTAACTTCCTTAGTAGTGATGGCACAGATAGCCAATAATTCTTCAATAGATAAAATCCTTACAAATTGATGTCTAGAAATAAAAAGAGATTGATATTTAGATTCTTGCTTAGTTCTGCATAGACTAGTATTTATAGTGATAGTACACAATCCATATTGAAAGGTGAGAGTGTTGCTTCTCCAATTGATATTAGGATTGGTATGATACAACTAGGGCTTCCCAAGAATGGTATTATATCTTTGCAGGCTTAGAACTTGAGCAGAGATCCCAGTGGTACAATAGGTGTCCAATTCTAGTTGCTTAATATTAACTTCAGTAGTGACTTCCTTCTTTCTTCCATTAGCAAGTTCAATAATGAATGGGATGGTGTTCTTTTACGGTAGCTGTTGTCTTATAACAAACTTTTCATTGATAAAATTTTTTGATACTCCACAATCCAGGAGAATCCAAGCTTTGGGTCCATTAATTTTTCTATTGAAATATAGTAACTGTTCCTTGTTTTTTTCTATCTGAATAAATTTAACATCTGGGGTGCACAAGGTACTATATCTTCAATATTGTTTACCTTGGCTTTTGATGGACTTCTGCATTCATGAGTGATATGTCATTCCTTCCTACAGTTGTAGCAGGTAATAGTTCTTTTTTCAGCATAGTTGTTTCTTCTAAGGTGTTAGATATAGTTATTGTGATTGTGATTATGTCGTCAGGTTTCAGCTTGATTCAATTCAACAGAATGGTTCCCTCTATAGCAGTTATTGTTAGTTGGTGGTCTTCTTGTAGTGTTTTTTCTATTGGCATACTTCTCAACTCCAAACATGGTAATGTCATATTTGATTGCTAATTTTCATATGTCATTCAATATTTTGAAAGCTTGGTAACTCACTTCTATGCATGTTGCAGGCTTTAGGCCATTAATGAAATAGGCAACTTGGTTCAATTGTTCTATAGTATCACTTTGGCTTACTATATTTCTGAACTAGGTAAGATGCTTTTGAATGGTTCCTGTTTAGCGCAAGTGTTTCAACTGGATGCACAGATACTGCTAGTAGTGAGGAGGCTAAAAGGCATTCTTGAGCTTCTTTTTGAATTTATTCCAGAAGAGAAAGACAGATTAATTGGAATCCTTGATCTTTTTAACAAACCAGTATAGGATGGCATCTTCAAATCCTGTAATGGTATAGTGAATTATTTGTCCTTCCTTGGTAACTCCTTGGGCTCTTAAGATGTTATTTGTTTAGCGCAGCCAAATCTCAATATTTTTTTTTGGTTCTTTTTTGAAAGTAGGAATTCTCAATAAATCTTTGATATGACAGTTGTAGAGAAAGAGGAATCACCTGTGATAGTCTTCTCTTTACTCTTGTCTTCTTTTATTTTCTTAATAATAGTAGCCATGATATTATTAAACTGTTACATAAAGTGTATGAATTGTTCAGTATTTATTTTGACAGAGTTTCAGATATATATATGTGTGGCAAAGGGAAGGGAATGTCTTGTTAGTCTGCTGCTACTAAGTTGTAAAAGACTTGAAATAGATATATCAAAGTCAATGAATTCTTAGACAATGTGTTTAATATGCAATAAAGTTATTTTTATTAAGGTCAAGAAATAGCCTTTTTATACATTTTAAAGTAGCTCAAAATAAATATAAAATACATATCATAATTTAATTATAGTAAAAAACTCTTTCCGCTGATTCTCTGACCACACACAAAAAAGATGTTCGCAAGAAGTTTTTATACTTCCTTGCTAATAAAGTCTTAATACTTTCCTTAAAACAACTTGAAGTATAACTTCAAGAGTCATTTCTATCCTTCTCCTATTGTTTACAAACCTCTTCCCTCAAAAACTTGACTCCTAGTGACCAAGAAAAGTCAAGCAATACCTTTGATATCAACGGCAAGAAAGCTTCCAAAGGAAGAAGAACTGACTATAAAGTACCTGAAGGCCTATTTAACCTTTGAAACGGGAGGTATATAGAGGTTTTTTGATGACAGAAGGGCTTATTTTTCCCCTTCCAGTCACTGTTGAGCCTCTCAGAGCTATCACTTTCATGATTTTCTAGGGAATTTTGCCTACCTCAGTTTGATCCTGAATTTTTGGTAGCACAAATCCTCACCAAAGGTGATATTGAACTACAGATCTTGTGATTACAACCTGGGAGCACTACCACTATGCTATTGACTTACAAGTCTTTTCTCTGTAGTTTTTATTTATTATAAAATAATATTGTCATATGATAATTTATACATATTAAATGTATTATATACTATATATACTAACTAGCCTTATTAAGGGAAATCATACGACACTCTTTTAATTTTTCCTAGAACAATTTTATAGTGTAATCTAATTATCAGACTATTATATATACTCTAACCTGTCTCCAGTTTTGAAATTTCAACGTGATCCATGGATTCCTCCTCACATCAAGGTCTTCCGATAATTTGTCACAAGTAAGATTGATCATACTTTTATGTATCCCATTGATACAATATTTACTTTTTTCAGGACTTTGGCCTTCTTAACTTAACAATTTCTTTATTAGTCAGTAAGATTGATGAAGTGCCTTCGCCAATCCAGTTTCTATTCTAGTTGATCACGAGATCAGCCCCATCCTCCTTCATTTTATTATGGTAATAATAAGATACTGAGCATCCACAATATCCATAAACCAGCCTGATCTAATAAAGATCAGCTATATGTAGAGATCTCAATTTTTATTTGAATCCAAATGATCTGCAGATTTGATCCGAATGAATCGGATCAGATTTTAAATTTTTTAATCCGTTTGTATATGAATCGCATATGGATTTCAAATTTTGAAATCCGATCTGATCGGATTCTAAATTTTGTATCTGATCAGATTTCAAGTTTTAAAACCTAGCCAGGTTAAATAAAAATCAGCAGTTTAAATGTAGCTATTTAAGGTAATTA
>CAJVPT010006520.1:0-10951 GCA_910592055.1 Acaulospora colombiana
CTAGGAAACATTAAAATTTTTAAATTAATAACTATAAAAAAACTATCCACAATTGTTCTTCATTATCCAAATTATTAATTTATAGTATTTCTTGACTTTTGTTCCTATTAAAGTGAAAAGCTATGAATTTTGTTCCTCAAAAAGGAACATAAGTGATTTGCAAAATTTTATATGCTAAATACTTTAGGGATCCATCATTAATCACAATATATATATGAAATAAATATTATTAATATATCACAAAAAATAACAAGGTTTTTCTATACTATAATACTAAAATAATAATAAGGAATAAACAAATCTGTAACATGTGTCTAAGAAAATATAGCAATGATTATCAACAAAACATAATAATACCAAATACAGTTAATTTACTTCCTATTACATGATCAACATATTTATGAGAAAATATAAACTTTTACAGGTTACTAAGAAGAGAAAAGCATATATTATAGAGACCTTAGCTCAATTATTAGACAAATATGATCAACAACAGAAACTATGGGTAATACAAACCTTCCTTAATATTACCTCAACTTAAGAAGTCATCATGAATCCTACCTTAAGTCCAACCCAATACTCAATCATAAATAGTATCATTGTTATAATTTTAAATGTCGATCATATTACTTTTATCAAAGTCAATATTCTTAGACAACATATTCTTTATCTATGGATCAAAGGATAAAGAAAAGAAGAAGATCTTCTAGCTCTATTTTTAGATAGCAAATACTTGAATATAATAAAATAAGCTGAGTAATCATATTCCTCTTTGCAAAATATTATGTCAAGTTAGACAACAACTGATAATAATCTTCTTATATATAGCTCACCAGATAAGGATATTGTCATAGAAGTTCAAACAACTACAACAATAGAAATCTCAAATATTACTAAAATTAAAATATGAGATAAGAAGCTCGAAGACATAATTGAAATAGAAGTTATCAGTGAGAAGATTAAAAGAGATAATATAGTTGAGCAACATACATATAAGACAAAAAATAGATTAAAAATATCTAGTATCAATCTTTTTTATATCAAGGTAGATAATAAATATAAAATGGGTATGTTTACTTTCAGGCTCCTAGGAAAACCCAAAACAGAACAAATAGCATATTTGCAAAATACATTAGGCTTGCCAAAAGATTTTTAACCTTTTAAAAAAGAATTTATCAATGGCAATATATAGATAACATTCTGTTGCAAAGAGGAAAAAGATGCATTACAATGCCTCAAAAAGATTAACAAAAAAGATGAAGAAAACTTTACTATTATACCTATAGATACTATATAGAAAAATAGTCAAACTCTATTTAACCACTAAATAAAAAAATTTTTTAGTAAACAAAAGATAAAGAAAAAATCTCACTGATAGTTACACTTATAGATATTGATCGAAAACACTCACTTCAAGAAATCAAATCTACTCTCAATAAATATAGATATACAATAAATATTTATATTTATAATTATTCACGATCAGAATAACAAATCAAGATACATATTACTCCTTATGAGGAATATATCAATCTTGAGAAAGAATGAATAATTCATATCAATACAGAACTATTAAAGCTATCTTTACCCAATATGAGCCTGATAATAATGAAATTAATAGAATTATTAAACAACGTAATTCACAATCATTACAACTATATAGAATATATAATAATACTACTGGTTTAATTACACAAGTAGTCAAACATATCAAAACCAAATCATGTTATATTCCTAGAAATTCATATACACTAAAGAGAAGAGGTTATGCAATAATTTGCTTCTTATCAGCATAAAATTTGAATAATGCTTTAAAACAACATATATTTATTCATGACCATAAACTTACCTGAAGTACTAGAGAACATTTTAAACAAAAATAAAGTCCTTCTCAAGAAAGATAAGATCATATTACAAGAGTGCTAGGAAGTATTTTGAAAAAGAAATAGTATAAAATGAAAATTTGATTATATAAAAAGTGATAAAGATAATGAAAAGAAATTTTACTTACTTCAAAACAATACATGGCAAACTTTACTTAAGACAATTGGATTAAACTAATATCAGAAGTAATACTAGGACCAATTGATATACAATATCTGAGAACAAAGCAGAAATAAAAAGAGATTCTAAAAAAAGAATAGATCTAGAAAAAAGAGAAAAAAGAAAAAGACATAATTTTCATGGCAACAAACATACTACTAGAAAAATAGAAACTCTATAATATTTTGCCACTGATAGTAACAGAAAGCCAATAAAATATTGTTATAAAAAACATTGATATAATAAATCTAAAAGTCCCTATCCCGAAAGTAAAAATGATCAAGATTCCCTTTATCAAATCCTAAATAATCTTAAATAACTAAATAATAGAATAAATCTAATTGAAGAAAAAACAAGCAATCAGAATAAGATAAGAGAGAGGTGATGGAATAATCACTCCTGAAATTAGCACCAATCCAATCAATGTATACCAGGAGAGAGTTTGATCCACAAGAAGAGTTAAGCTCATCCTGAAGAAAAGATGCAATTCCGAAGGAAACAGCAAACATTGATACAACATCTCCTGATATAACATATGATATATCACTAAATAATTTTATAAGTATACTAAAAAAAAACACTATTAATAAAATTGAAAAAGAATATAGGATATATAATAATATATTATAGATAACTCTTTATTAGTCAATATAATTTCAGTTGAAATACACAATATCAGAGGGATTAATACTAGCCTGGATCAACAAAAACTATACAAACTCTTACAAAAACCCAATATAGATATCCTTGATATCTATGAAACCAAACTAACAAATGAAGTAGCAGAGTTTACCTTTATTTCACAACAAATATACAAGTTTTTCTACAGTAGTAATGATGAAAAATCCAGAGGATCTGGAGTATAACTTCTTATTAATAAGAATATTGAAAAAAAGCTAAAATCTATAGAAAAAATAAAAGGTTATATAATAGGAGCCAACTTTTTTTTACCAAAATATAAGTTCTGTATCTATTAAGTATATCTACTATCAGAAAAACTGTAAGTAGATAGCTACAATAACTATTTTAAAATAAAATTCTAGATAAGTAAAGAAATTACTTTAAGATTATAATTATGGGAGATTTCAATACAGTCATTAATTCACTAGAAGATCGGCTATTCTTTAATAAAACAATATTTAGATGCAGAAAAGTTGAAATACTGTATGTCTTTTTAACTTTCTAGAAGACTGGAACTATATAGATGTTTAGAACTCCTGGAAAGAAGAAAGTACTACATTCACATAGACGAACAATCCATTATATAGTAGAATTGACTATATCTGATCATTACTAGAAATTAGTCTAAACAATATATATGAATTTAAAAATATTCCATAAAAACATTATTAAGTAGTGATCATATTTTATTGTTGGCAAGAATGACAACAAACAATCTGCTTAAGAATCAAGCTCAAGAATAATGTAGATCAAAAGACAAGAAAATACCTGATCCAATAAATTCTACAGTTGAACAATGGAAGAAATTCAAATTCTGGATAAAAAGCAAGTTTCTAGAGATCGATTCTCAATCTTTCTGATTAAAAGTAATAAATGATTCTCACAAACTTTGATAAGGCCCTGGCATGATTTTGAGTCAATAATTATCAAGAGTGTATATAAGAATTTTTTTTAAAAAAGAATTTACTCTACTCCTAACATAAGAAAAGAAGTAAAGCTTGAATCCACAATTCTAAAGGAAAACTTTGAAACCTATAGAGAAGCTAATAAGATTCTCTTTCTTCTAAAGAAATTACAAGCAACTGGGATGTTAAAATCCTAAAGGATATAGAAAAAACCATTCAAAAATTAAGAAGTTTTGATAAATCTATCGATGAAGAAATAACTTCTTTTCAGTTACAAGAAGAAATTTAAGAGCTATTGTCAAAAGTCACTAAGATAGAGCATATCCTTAGAATGATATGCAAGAAGAAAGAAAGTCTCTATATCAGAAACCAAATTAAAGAAGTTCTAAAAAACAAATGCGAAAATCTCAAATTTAATCAAAAACAAATGCTGAGCTCTATTCTGAATCACAAAAGACCCAGAATCACACTAGACTGAGTTTTAACCAAGAATCAGAAAGGAATAGAATACATAGTTACTAATCCTTAAACTATCAAAAGAAAGGCTAAAAACTATTATAAAGAAGCTTTTAAACAAAGAAATATCAACTTTGAAAGTGAAAAAAAAAATACCAACTTAAAAAATGGATCGATCCAACATGATATTTATCACTAACAAAGGAAATCAAAATAGAGGAACCTGAAGCTATTGTGCAACACATCCCAAACAAAAAGGTAGCTGGTCCTTTATATATCAGTTATGAAATGCTTAAACACTTAGGTATCAAAGGAAAAAAGGCCTTATGCTTACTGTTCAAAAAAGCCTTAAGTACTGGACAAATACCTAAGAAATAGAAAAGTAGTAATATCTATTCTATCCCTAAATCCAAGCCCTAGAGATGTCAATTGAGCAACACAAAACCTATTGTTCTCCTTGAAACTGTTTGGAAATGTTTTACTAAGATTCTTACCAATTATCTATTAATGATATGTAAATAATATAAAATCCTTCATGATTTCTACTGAAGTTTTTTGATTTCCTGTCTATATATCTAGAAATCTGGTACACTCTTTCCGCTGATCCTCTGATCACACACAAAAAAGATGTTCGCAAGAAGTTTTAATACTTTTATGCTAATAAAGTCTTATCACTTTCTTTAAATCAACTCAAGAGTTTCTTTAGAACTCCCTCATTTCCCCCCTCTCTCTTGTTTACAATCTCCTTTGAACAAACTGGACTCTTATAACCTGCAAAGTTTAGTTTCCACCTTTACTACCTATAGCAAGAAAGTTCCTAAAGGAAGAAGGACCAATGCTGAAGTACCTCTCACTTTTCAGCTATTATAGTGATAACAGAGGTTCTGTTTCAATCAAAAGACTCACTTTCTATCCTTTAACTGATGTCTGTGGCCTCTTAGAGCTATCTTTTTCACAGCTTTTTGGGGAATTTTGCTTATTCCAGTTTGACCCTGAAATTTTGGGTAGTACAGATTTCATCAACTCTGATTGGCTGATACGAAACATGTTGAAAAAGATTGATAAACAAACTCCTATTGGTCACCTCACATATCTGAATGTATTTCTTCAGCTCCATAAGAACCTGGGGTCTACTATAAGTTACATGTTGTTGGTGCAGGTGGATACAGGACATGCTACTGGTACATCATTGGTTCCCTCAAGAAAGAGTCCGTCTGACTATGGTAAAAGTCATAAGACATTGCATCTAATTTTTGAAGATGTAATCACTTATCTCTGGTCACTAGATAGGTTTCCCTAGCTCCATGGAATAAGTAAAGATTCGAAAATAGGGTACTAGTTCCCCTATCAATTCCTTGGCTTGGCTTTTAGGACATAGAGAATGGAGTGTATGAATAGTGACCTCTACTGTACTATTCACAAATGACAAGGATCAAAGAAAATGGTTTGTGGATTGGCCTACCGGTATTAATACATACGTTCCTATCCCTAACCTTTTCTTATTTCTAAATGAAATTGAATCCCCTTCTTCTTCCCCTATATTTTCCTGAGAAAGTGATTCAGTAGTTATCCTAAAGACTTTCTCTTCTTATTGAGCATGAGTATCTTACTCCCATGTATGATCCGTACTGATGTTTTGGGAGCTCCTGCAATGGAGCACAAGTCAGCTACCAAAGGCAATGGCTGAGATTCCCGCATTTTTTAAAAACTTAGGTAAAGGCATCTGAAGCACAACTGATATTGCATAAAAATTATTAGAGGATCTGAAATATGATCAGACCATGCACTGGTGTTTCTACTATCATATATGAATGGGCATTTGGCACTATCTAAGAGGTTTTAATGAATATTCTGAACAAAATTTTCTTTCCCCTGTATAAGTCACACAGCAAAGAATTGTACATATAGATTAACTATCCCATCCACTCATTTATTTTTCGACCTTCCCTTTTTCTCCCTCTTAAAAATTTTTTTCAGCACTAGTGGTCTTTTGCTAGTTCTCACTTTAGAGACAGCAATATGCCCAAAGTTAACCATCCTAGTCATATCATTAGCTTTATAGGTTTACAACTATATTTTTAATATATACTATATTTATATTTAAAAATTATATCCAATAAAGTGAAGGCTGAGCTGGCATTTAAAAAAAAAATAATAAAAATAATAATAATATAAAATCCTTAAAGGTTCAAACTTTACTAATCTATTAGGAAAAAACACAATAGAATCTATCCATCTATTGAATAGTATTTGTAAAGAAGCAAGAGAAAAGAAAAAAGAACAATGGATCTTTTTTCAAGAAATTGTTAAGGTATATAATACAATATCTCTTTTTATGCTTAAAAAAGTCATAAATCAGATTCAAATTTCAATAACTATCAAGAAGATTATAATAGATCTCTTCAAAAACAAAAGTTGTAGTATTATTCTTTTCAATAAACTCTCTAATTCAATAGTTACAGAAAATGATATAGATCAAGAAGAAACAATCTTTCTACTGTTATAATGAATTTTTTATAATCTATTGATATGTAAAATCAATAATAACATCATACTGAATTATACTATAGAAGAAGAATGGTCACACAATTTTCATAAACCTGAGGAAAAGATTAAGCTCTCTCTAAGGCAAGCAGTAATCATATACTGTATATGGATGATATGACCTGGATCACCAAATCAAAAAAAAACCTGAAAAGTATTTTGAAAGAAGCAAAAAAGTTCTATATAGCAAATGATTCACAAATTAATGTAAAAAATCAATTTTTCTTATTATTAATCGAAATTCTCAAAATCCTGAAATGGTTCAAGTTGGAATAGAGAATACTATAGTTTATGAGATTAACAAAAGAATCAGGCCAGATTCCTTTATATTTGGTTAGAACCAAAATAGAAGAACCAGGACATGATTAGTTCAATAAAATCAGAAATTAGGATAGTAGTTCAGACAATAACTAAAAAGAAGTTAACAGAAAAACATGTTCAATATGTTATTAATAAAGTTTTGATTCTAAGAATAAAATATAGAATGCAATATATACACTTGAATGAGAAGATATGTGATAACCTAACAACTATATTTAGGAAAGTTTTTAAAAATAAAGCTTTAATCTATAGAACAATTTCAAACAATTGTATTTATAACAAAGAAATATATGGTTTTAAAAGTATTTGATAAATATAGTTGGAAAGCCATATATTAATATTATTCTGCTAACTTAATAATAGTAAAGCCTCTAGCATAATGATTATAATTTGATTGAAACAGAGCTAGATCAATAGCTGGGAATCTAAGAATATCTTCAATAATTCTGTAGACTCATACAAGCTGATCAAAGGCAATCTGGTAGTTGCAACATTGGCCTTGACCAGATCTACAGATTATATTTCAAAGTTGAAGATAAAGATGAAAGAAAATCTTTAATTACTAGTAAGGTATTCTATCTATTAAGTCAATTATATAAAACAATAGCAAATATAAAAAAGCCATTTTATTATTATATAAGCATAAAATTATGTTTTTAAATCAAATTATTAATACAATTACAATGATACTTAAGGAATGGAGAGCAATCCAGATTCTCTTTAGCAAGTATAAAGGACCAGTTTTCTCTTGGTACAAAAAGATTCATAAAAAGATGACAGATAATTAAGATTACTTAAGAAAATCATTACATGGACTAGATTGAACAGACTACAATATATAAACTGAAACATTTCCAGCATATCCAGATAAGAAAAAAACATATTGGACAGTTTACTTCAGCTTTTCAATTAATATATTAGAAAAACTATCATTCTTAAACAATAAAATCCAGTTCACTCCATATCAGTTATAGTATAATCCTACAAATATTAGAAGTAGTTTTATCACAAATCCATCTCCTTCCACAATTAAATTGACATGAAAATCTGAGAAAAAAAACAAGTTCTTCTATTAGGCAATCTCACAAACTGGCAAATAACTATAAGGTAATAGATATCAACTTTAACTATTTTTAGACCTGTAAAAGTAAAAATCCAAATAGAAAACTGGGAAGTTATATTAATAAAACAAGCTATCCAATCAGATAAATATATAAAGGAACTTATAGATCTCCTGTGATACAATAGAATGAGTATGGCTAATCAGTTCACTTTTTATACAGATGGCTGCTATAAAAAATAGACAAAAGATAATAAATTTGAAATGGGTTTTGCTTGGGTTCTAATAAAAGATAGTAAAGTTAAAAAACAATTCTCAATAGGGGTATTGATATGATGATTGGTAACTAGGGTGAAAATATTGGCTATTCTTATTGCACTATTCACTGCTTCTCAAAATACAATAGTTTTAATCTTCACTGATTGTAATATTGCAGTTAAAACATGGAAGTCCATCAGTTCACAAATAGAGATATCAACAAGAAGATGGACAAAGACTATCAACTAATCAATATAGAGTAAGATCAAAGATCTTGTAAAAAAGAAAGATCTTATTTTGGAAATTACAAAGGTCAAGGTTCATGAAACTAACAAGTTCAATAATTAGATAAATCTATTTGCTAAACAAGCTAAACAAGAGAATCTAATAATCTGAAATCAACTATCAGAATTAGAAAAAGTCCTTACAATAGCTATATAAAGTGAATATATAATAGAGATTAGTATTAGAGAATTTGTTAAAACATTAAATAAGAAAATAATTGAGAAAGACTGGACAGTACAAAAAAGGATTCAAGAGCTGTGAATCCAAAAAGATAAAATAATAGATTGGTTAACCTTCTGGCTCAATTCAATCTATCCAACATCTTTGATATCTCCTTCAAAATTCATAAAGACAAAAGTTTTCTAACTAACTTAACTCACAATGAACTTCCAGTACTACAGATACTCAAGAAAAGGAGATTAGATATTTATACTATAATGATTTTTCCAGTATGTGAATTTTAAGAAGAGATATTAGAACACCTTTTCAAATGTCTAGCTACTAAAGAAGCCAGAGAAAACATATAGCAGAAATCAAAGAGAAAATTAATCACTATATCCATAAAAAAATTAAAGATAAGAAAAAAGTTCACCTTACAACTGTTAATTGGACAAGTAGATAGTTAAACAAGATCCAACAATCTAATAGAAGCCTTTTAATACTATTTATGAATATATAGAGGAAAACAAAACCACCTCTTTGAAGAATTATCTCAAAGCACAACTCAAAATTTCTCTAGCATCTATACAAAGCATAATCAATAAGTTTTGTCATAAAATAAGAAAAAACTTCAAAAAGAATATCTGGAACAGCTACTGCACTAAAGTAATAGAGTAGAAAAAGAAGTAGAATATTATAGAAAAGGATAAAAGATCTAAAAGACCTGGGTATGGATCAATTGTACAAACTATATAAGAACAGAAAGAATCTTTAAAATCCTTAAAAGACTTGAAGAAGGAAGTTTTTAAAAGAAAGGAGGGAAAGAAGTATATGGAAATTATTAAGGATTGGATTTATTATGGTGCTAAATAGCTTGGTTTTTAACTATAGACAGAATTTAGAATGATCTATAATAATGACCTATAAACAATGATTTTATTAATTAGAAAATTTATCCAAGTTAGTAAAGGAGCAAAATATTATTTCTTAAGTTGCATCTAAAGAAATAGATTTATGATGATAGATGAGTTAGTATGTGAAAGTCAAAATATCTTATAAATATCTTTGTATATATATAATAAAGACATGCCATAAAGATCTGACTGTAGGTTAAAAAAAAAAAGAATATAATTTCTAAGGTGAAAGCTAAGATCTTTTAGTTTCTCTTGAACTATCCAAATCCAGTGCATGTTTAAATGAAGACTTTTCTTATGTAGCAGATGGTGACAAATAAGACTTCTTTCGAGATCCAAATAAAGCAAAGAAAAATATCTCAATCAGGCAAGACTCTTTTTGAGAAGAGGCTGCGAAATGAAAAAAAATCTTTTGGAGAGCTTTGAATTGTTTTCCTTTTTCCCCTTCTCTAGTTTAACTTTAGCAATTTATCATTTTTCAAGATAATAGACAAACTGTTGGCAATAACTCTGATTAACTTAGAGGCAATATGCCAAGTTACTAAAAGAATGTAATATTGTTCCCTAAATCTAACTTAGAGTATCTAGTTAAGACTTAGTTTTGTTTAGTTCAAACTAGTTTAGTGAACTTATATTTTTTAAGTAATATAGTTCTTCAACTAATAATATACAAAGATAAGTTAGTTATTATATAAGAAAATTTGTAAATTATTTTGATATTTTTTCAAGTATCTTAATAAAGTCAAGTCATTTTGACATAATTATGAGTTAAAAAAAATATACTGTATATTAATCAATTAGATGATAAATAATATTATATTACTAATAATTTAGAATCAAACTAAAAAACTATAAAAAATAATAAATACTCTAAAAAGATTAAAGTTATGTTTATATTAAATCTTCCTTGATCAAAAATTCTTTATTTTCTTTTTATTTTCAACTTTAAAAATAATATTTTAACAATAGTTTTTTTATTTTTTGAAACCCCCTTTTTTTTTGAAGTATATATAGTTAATGATGAATTCCTAAAGTATTTAGTATATAAAATTTTGCAGATCACTTATGTTTTTTTTTTTGAGGAACAAAATTCGTAGCTCTTCATTTTAACAGGAACAAAAGTCAGAAAATACTATAAATTAATGATTTTAATAATGGAAAACAATTGTGAACAGTTTTGATCCAAAAAACTCTTTCTGCTGATCCTCTGACCACATATAAAAAAGATATTTGCAAGAAGTTTTTATACTTCTTTACTAATAAAGTCTTAATATTTTCATTAAAACAACTTGAAGTATAACTTCAAGAGTCACCTCTACCCTTTT
>CAJVPT010006521.1:0-10950 GCA_910592055.1 Acaulospora colombiana
GTACAATGTAACATCTGAGTAAAAGCTTAATAAAAGACCAACTGGGGGCTGAGCCAGCTTTAAAAAAAAAAAAAAAAATTAATACTTGTTTTATTTTTTCAGTTTAATTATTTGTTGGATCTTGGGTTTCTGGAACTATAATCTTGATCATTATATTATTTAGTTTCAATAGGGAACAAGAAACTTTTAGTGATTGTGCTCTTCTAGTATTTTTTTGATGATTTAAGAATGGTATAATATAGACCAAATCTGATTCTATTTCTATACTACATTCATTTCCATTTATATTATTTAGTGAGCATCCTTTGCATTTGATAAGGACTGTTTCTAGACCATCTTCTGTTTTCTAATGGTTTAAATGACAAATTATTATAGTATCTTGGCTATTCTCTTGAATCAGTTTTCCCCATACTATTTGTTGATTCTCTTTCTAGGCAACTATTCAAGTTTTCTTTCTTTTATCTCTATCAGGTTCAGATTTAGTGTATTTTGATAGCCAACTTTCTTTCCATCCTTTTTTTCAAAGTATTGTGAGGTCTTCTATACTTTCTTTAGTTATGGTTCTTTGCAGAATATCATACTATCCTGGGATAGGACCTTTGCTAGTGTACTGAATAAGTTGAATCATTCTCCACTTTTTTAATTTTATAGGATTTTAATTTATCAGCTGGTCTATGTACATTAATATGTTATTTGACAAAGATAGTATTGCCTTTCTATATTCTTTTACTGTTAGATATTCTTGAATTGAACTATTGCCTTTGGCCTATTCAAAAATATCATTTCACTTCCAGCTCTGAAAAGTTAACTCCAAGTCTTTAGTTAACTTTAAAACTTGTAATATGAAATTTTTTTTATTATCGAGGTGACCTAGAGATTCATATGAAAGAAGATTGTGGAGCTTCCAATGCTTAATCTGTGCTTGTTTCAATCTGATGATTGTAGTAAACCCTGCTGAACCCTGATCATTTATTCTATTACAGAGTCTAGTTATTTGACTTTCTTTTTGAAGCATCCATATACTTTTAAGATTGTATATCTTCAGATAGTGGATTATACTGTTGGAGATGGATTTATATAAAACTATTTTGTTCTTGAAAAGCTTGTGATATACTGCTATCAAGTTATTGCATATTTTCCAGGACAATATGCTATGCTGCATTTTAAACTCTATTCTCAGAATCAATACTCTATTTAGTATATAAAGGACTTGCTTATTGATCATTTTTTTGTTTTTGAGAACTCTTGTAATAGTATTGATTTTTTTAAGACCCTTTCTTTGAGTTTGATTGCAGTTTTCTGGTTGCCTGTTCTATATCCAAGAATCTTGCTTGCTCTCTTCTATTTAACTCTTTAATCATTTCTTTGTTGATTCCTGTATGAACTTCTTCTAGATAGTGATTAGAATTATTGATAGTAACTAATACTAACTTGTTACTATTAATCTGAGAATTATTTGCTTTGTAAAAGATCCTTACTATTTCTAGGATCTTTTTTATATCTTCTTTGGATCTTGCTATTCATATGATATCATCTATGAAAGCTATGGTTGCATGTCTCAATTCTAGATATTTAGTGGCAGTATTATTTAGATCAGGATTCTATGAGACTGCTATTTTATATCCCTGTTCTATGTCTTCTTGGATTTTGCATAGCAAAGGGTTATAGAAAATTTTTCACATCAGTGGTAAGATGATTTCTTCTTGATCTATTTTATCTCCTGCCCTTATTAGTTCCATGAGTCATTTTCAAATATTATTTTGAACTCTCTATTTTTGAATAGGCTTATCATAATCTTGATAAAATCTCTGAATACCTTAATCCTTTCCATTGCTTTAGTTATCATTTCCAGGCTAATAATATCATATACCTTGACTGTATCTTGAAAAAGTATCCATAGCTCTTTTTTGTTTTCTCTTGCATCTTCGTAGATATTGTTAATAATTTGAATGGATTCTATTATGCTCTCTCCTAACAATCCTGTGTAGTTGGGACCCCTAAGGATATTGTTGATCTTGCAAATGTTTTCCATTCTAGTGGTTAGAATTTTGATAAAGTACTTTCTGGTAACTTTTGGTAGTACAATTAATTTTGTATTTGCCAATTCACATGCCCATGGTTTTGATTTAGCTATTGGATATATATAGCTTTGTTTTTAACATATAGGTGTAACTTTTCATCTTAAGATAGTATTCAGCATCTTTCACAGGTATTCTTTTCCTTCTTGACTCAATTTCTTTAGCATTTCATAACTAATCTGAGATTTTCCTGGGGCTTTGTTATTTGAAAGCACATGAAGAGTTTCTTCTAATTCTTCATATATAATAGGTTCTAGAAGATTGTCATACCATGCATCTTGAATGTACTGCTTGGAATCTTATTTCTTTTTCCACTCTTCAATAAAATTGGCAAAGTTGGCATCTCACTTTTTGAAGGCCTCTTAATGATATCTTCTTATTTTTTTGTCAATTTCTTTTTTGTTCATCATTATATATTCTATACCATCTTGCTTGACTTTGACCTGATCAAGTATTATTTTACTTCTTTCTTTATTTGTTAGTGAGTTTACTATCTTTTTTTGATTGTATTTGAAATTATCATATCTTAGCTCTAAAGCTGATTTGATCTCTTCTCTTACTTTTTTGGCTTCTAAATTTTGACTTATAAACTTGAGCCCTTCTATTGCATCTTGAATATGCTTAATTGGATACAATAGTTTTTTATCTGATGATATGGATTATGAATAGTATTATGTTTTTCGATAGCCACACTGAGCTCCTGTACCTTTATTATTTCTTTTGATGCCTTCACTTTTTTAAAGACTGTTTTTAATTGAAGAGCTCTTTTATATCACATAAATTCTGAACTGTATTTGTATTATTTATCTTTATTTAATACCAGTTTTTTGATTTCTAATTTGTTAAAAGCTACACTACAAATTAGATCTTTGAAGGTTTTCCAGATTTTATTTGCTAGTAGTTTTCTGTCATCTTTATTAGGTTCCTCATTAAATATAGATTCCAGAAAAGTTTTGAGTTTATGGTTCAAACTTTCTCGAAAGGCTTGTCATTATTCAAGAGATGTTCCTTTTAGATCATTTTTTTATATTTTGGATGTTGTGCAATATTTAATGGTCTTGTTTTTTGTGAATAGATTATTATCATATAGGGTTATCAAAAGCATAGTGTGATCACTTCTGATAGTTTCTTTTATATCTTGATTGTTAAATTATAGGATTGTGTATTTTGCCAAGCTCTGTGATATCCAGATGAAATCTATTTTACTACTGCTTATGGCATCTTGCCTTGTAGGAGTTTTGTCTTTTCCTTCCTATATTGCCTATATATCTAAAAAAACCCATTTGTTAAGAAAGTTAAATAGAGGAATTTCAGGTCATCATGAGGGCCTAAAACATGTTCTGAATAAGGATGCTCTATCCTCTAATAGGTTGTATGCTATATTAAAGTCATCCATTAAAATTGTGTGAAACCCCTATTTATGTTTTTCTCTAATATAGCTTATTAGATAGTCTTATACTTTCTTGTGTCTATGTCTATCTAATGGAATATAAATCTATATAATACATATTTTGTTCTTCTTTGTCAACATATTAATGATGATCATATAGCCATCTGCCTCCTCAACTAATGCTACTTGTTTTTCAAGTCTTTTCTTATTAATAGATTTACTCCTGCACCATATAGGGTATTTTTGTTAGTATTATAAAAGTGTTTGTATTCTTTCTAATTATTGAAAACCCATTTTGCATTACTGTGCATTAGCTTGGTCTTACATAATCTTATTACCCCTATACCTTGTTTACTTATGTCTTCTATAAGACTATGTTGATTAGTTATATCAGTGATACTCTGTATATTGTGTATATCTATTCTTATTATTCCCTTTTCAATATCATTTTCCTTATCTCTGTTATTACTTTGCTTTTCTTTTTTGGTCCCTTTTTTGTTCAGAAAGTCAGTTTTTTCACTTTGTAAGAATTTTTCTAAATCTGAATTATCTAATTGTATACTGTTATACTCTTTTTGTTGATATTTGCCCTTCTTTGAAGTTTCTACTGAGAATAAACTAGACTCATTTTCCCTTTGATTATCTTGAACAACTGGTATACCTTTTTAGAAGTGATTTGTCCCTTTTTTACTGTATCTTGTTTGTCTATTAAGAGCTGTTCTACGCTCTAATCTAGCTATTCAGCCACTTAACTTTTCTAAGTTGTTTAAGATATGGTATAGTAAATCTTCTTTATTTTCTATTTTTTATTTGATATGTACTTGTCAAAACTACTGTACTGGTTAGGTCTTGGGTTATCAATAGATTCTATATTGCTTCCTGAAGTTGGGTTTTTAAGTCTTTAATTATTTTTTTGTCTTTCCCTACCAGTTTGAGTTCTGTAGGATTTTTTTTAATCTCTTGGAGATAGATTTCTTGGGTGTTGCCTTCTTGAAGATCAATAATTCTTATTATAAGAGAAGAAGAAACTGATCAATTTATTGTCAGATAATAAGTCTATAGGTATCTCATTATCTATTTTAACTTTTCTATCTTGGGCTTTGACTCTTTTTCTTTCAGTATCATAGATCTTTTCATTTTCTGTTATTATATTTTTTACACTCCATAATAGATATAACCCTTATAAGAAAATATATTATTTATAGGCTTTGTTGAGAGCCTCTCTTGATGCAAAACATATAACTGTAAAGTTTTGTTTCTTCAGTATAAAGGGGTTTCTTGGGATGTAATGTGCTTTTGCTTTTGTACCATTGAGCACTCTAACTATCAAACTTGAGTAGGACTTGTTTGTGTCTAGTAGTCTTGCAAAGTTTTTGTTTCTTTCCATTAGAATATCATTAATTTCTCTATCTATCAATTCTTTCTTAGAGAATATGGTTCTAATAGTTTCTGTTCCTAAGAGGGTTATCCATAATATTTCTGGGTTTGTCTTGAGGTAGCTATGTCACTTGATATAAGCCTTGATCCTTTTTTTTATTTTAACCTTATAGATATATATATTTTGCACCTCACCATATCTTTTGAGATATTTTTTTATAAGGTAGTGTGAAGTTTTATATATTATATCTATTAGGCTATCATGTCCTATATTTTTTTCTCTTCCTCTTTTCTTGATTGAAAGATCTTCTTATCTAATATCTCTATATTTTGTGTTAAGTTGATGCTCGTGTTTTCAAGTTGTTGTAAACTGAAAGCTTCTTCTTTTCTATTTATCTCTTCTAAACATTTGAGAAAATCTTCTTCTTTTTCAAGATGGAAACTCAATCATTCATTTCCATTGATAAATTCTTTGTAAAGAAGGTTGCACTTATTTAGTGGCAATTTTACTATACTATCCAAGTATGCCTTGGTCTTTTCTTCATTGTCTCCTGAAATATTGGCTGTTATTGTCCCTACTTTGTATTTGCTTTTTTTGTTTATGAAATAGGGGTTTAGTATTGAGGTTGCTTTCCTGTTTCTTGTTATATAAAAGCTGCACTTGCTTATATTATGGCCTTAAATTTTGCCTTTAAGAGTTTTTGCTTCTATTTCCTTCTGTTCTTAAGTTTCCACCATTGTTATTTCATTATTTAATATTGATTCACTTTCTATATCAGTAGCAATCTCCATTGGAATCAATGGTGTTTTTGTCAATTTTTCTTTGATTATATTCAGATATTTATTTTCTATGTAGAATTAAAGCAGATTCTCTTTCTTTTCTTTTTCTTCATGCCAAAGAAAGGTGATATGTTGTATAAAGATTCATTTCTTATAGAATATTACTGTATATTATCTATTCCTAGGATTTTGGCAATAATGTTGTTCAGTATAGTGCATATTTCTGGAGCATATACCATCACGCCATTGTGATTGGTCATACCTTTTTGTTTGACAATTTGTTGTATAGCCTATAGTTTGCCTGTTTAATCATGCTTTTTTGCCAATTGAACTAGCATATTAATAATATAATCTTTTCTATTGTTTACTATCTAAAGTATTTACTTTGCTTTATTTGTAATAGAATATACTGTATATGTATTGTATGAATGTTTTTTAACCACGTGATCAGATAAATACTGTTATATATTTCTGATTGGCATATATGGCAATAAGTTACTATATTAATATTAAAGAGTCCATAAAATATAAATTCTATATGTTTACATATTCAGTATTTGTTTATTAACATATAATTGACTATGATCAACTGTTAATCTTGCTTTGGATAATATGTATTGGTTAATCACACATATTCTAATTTGTTGATCTGTCATGTCCTATTATTTTGTTGTAGATTGATTGGCTTGCTTTGATACACATCAATCAGATGTAAAGTTAATATGTTCATGTTTGCGTTATATAAATTAGTTGATTGGAAGTTGTTGTATTGTTGTTATCTTTTAGTTGTTTAACCAAAGAAACTTGAACGTCCTCTTGGGTTTCAGTTAGCTTTGAGGTTGTGCTGATTTATCAGTATAATTTATTGCTTCTGAGACTTTTATTAGTGCCTAGAAAGGTGTTAACCTGCACTGACCTGGCTAAGAACTTTGTGGAGTTGAGGTTGAGTCTCAATAAGCTTACTATAAATCAGCTTGTTTTTGCTTTTTTTCCTTTCTAAAAACAAAAATGATCTAGGGATATTTGTCTTTCAAGTTGAACAAAACTTTTTTCCTATTGTTGCAAAGTAGATTTTGTTGCCTAAAAGTGTATAGTTGTGTTCTCTAAGACTTGCTTTTATATAAAAGAGTTTTTGTGAATTTTTCAAGAAAATTATCAAAAAATGAAATTTTTGAAAAAATGTAAATCAGTAGAAAAAGTTTTTTTAGTTATATATTTTTTTAATTAATTTTATTATCAAATAAATATATTAATAGAATAGAATATAATGATAATTTAAATATAATATCATTTTTTACATGAGAAATGACAAATATTTTTAAGTAGAAAAGCTCAAAATAAAATAATTGAAGCAAACAATAAAGGATATAAAATTTCTAATAAAGTGATAAGAATAGATATACATAATATCATAAATATTATAGATAAGACAAATCAATAGAGTTTTATAGAAGAAATAAAAGAACAAAAAATATATATACTAGAATTATATGAAATAAAATTAATTCAAACCAATATATAATAGGTCTTTAATAATCAAAAAGCCTATAAATATTTTTATAATATCAATAATAAGACTTTTTTTTTTATTTGAAGTAAAGGTTAGTCTTTTGATCAAGAAAAACCTGGAAAAAAAAGTAATATCAGTAGAAAAAGATAATGAATATATAGTTGCTATCAATTTGCTCATGAAATTAAAAAAAAATTTGTATTATATAAATCTATATCTTATTAGACAAAAAAAAAAGTAAAAAACTATAAAAAAAATTAACAAGTCTCATTAAAAAAAGCAAGAGCTAGATTATCTCACAATTGTGATATGAGATTTCAATGTAACTTACAATCTATCAGAAGATAAACAATCTTTCTTCAAAACCATATTTAAACTATTATGGTATTTAAAAATTCCTTTGTTCAACTTTTTGAATAAATAGAGATTTATAGATACACAAGTTACAGGAAAAGATAAAAACAAAACTTCCCCAAGATAGAACTCAACAAGTAGTAGTAAAATAAATTATATCTGAATATTATATAATTTAATAAGCTACTCTTACTTTAATTTAATAATTAAGACATAAAAAATATTCCAGAAAGTGACTACACCATACTTGTAATTATATTTTATAACAAAAACTTGTTTATAAAATGTGAAGTCAATAAATCTTCCACAAATACTCAAAAATGAATAAATATAAAGGGACTATTTCTTTTACAATAGCAAGCATATCAAGAAAATCTAAATTACAAATTATAACAATACTTAAACCCTTGTTTCAAGAAAAATCTAATCAAGAAAAAAAAACCCTCTATACAAATAAACCCTGGAAAACTTTTAAAAAACTGCTATGCAAAGCAGCTTTCAATAAACTTGTAATTAAAAATATAGTTTCAAATGAAGAAAAAAAATATAACTACAATCCCAAGTTTGTTGAATATAAAAAAGTCTTATAATTAAAAAAGCTTTTTAATAAGGTAGAAGCATTAAAATATATAGCTAATCATCAGACTTTTAACTTGGTCATATAAAAAATAATGCTATTTACAAGTCCAATTACTAGATTGAAAATATTTATGTTTATTCAATATAATATTTTTAATATTCTCTAGAAGACTTTAAAAAAAGATATTCAAAATATAATAGAAGGATTAAAATTTATATGTCAAAAATTGGAAGCCAAAAGAATAAGGATGTGATAAAAAAACTCTAGAATAAAAGTATAAAAATTTATGATATATTCAAAGAAGAATAGTTAACTTTCTAATGAATTGAGTTAGAAACAAGATTGTACTCAATAGGATCAAAATTAAGAGAAATAATACTAAATATATCACAATATAAAAAAGTGAAATTGAAGAAGAAATTATACAGAAGAATTTAAAAAGAGAAATGCAGGTTATAACAGTTTATCAAAGGATTGAAAGAATGAGTATAGGCTCAAAGAATTTACTGCATATATAAAAAGCTTAATATAAAAAATTACTTGAACTATCTTTCAAAAAGAATTAAATAAAATATTATACATATTTATAAATAATAAAGCTCCAGGCAAATCACAAATTAGCTATAAAATATTTAAAAAATTAAGTCAGAAAGAAAAAAAATCCTTGAAAAGAATGCTTAAAAACTTTTTGAAATGGGAAGGTACTTCAATTTATTAAAAACAAAGCCACTATATCCAATAGTTAAATCAAAGCCATGAAATTGTGAACTCTCAAACATTAAATCAATTGTTTTATTGAAAATTATAAGAAAATATTTCACTAAAATTCTTATCAACTGAATGAAAAAAATTTATAAAGTCAACAATATTCTCAGAGAGCTTAATTATATAAAGTTACAATACTAGAAAAACATATAGTAGAACTGATCCAGATTCTTAACAATATTTGTGAATATACTAGAAAAAACAAAAAGGAACCATGAATACTTTTTTAGAACATGGTCAAAGCTTATGACTATTAGTTTAGAAATATTAATTAAAGCAATAAAATGAATTAAAGTTTCAAAAAACTTTATTAAGATTATTATACTATATATCTATTTCATATTGGAGAATAATCTTATAAAGTTTATAATACCAGGTAATGAAATTTATCAAAAAGAAATCATTTTACTTTTGCTTTGATAAATTTTTTATTTTTTCAAATTCAAAATAATACTCAAAGGAGATACAAAATGTTAATTATCTAAAACATTGATAAAATCCTGATCTAAAAAACCATAATATTAAGAAGCTAAAATCAAGGTATATAACCATAACCTTTATATATGATATGGTATAAATAACAAGGTCTAAGAAAAACATGAAAGAAATCTTGAAAACTGTAAGAGTTTTTTACAAGGCCAATAATTTTCAAATTGGTAGTAACAAGTCAATACTTATAACTATCAACAATCCTAATTGCAATCTAGAAGAAGTGTATGCAGGTACTAAAAAAGAAATAGTCAAAGAACTTAATAAAATAGAACAAGCCAGATTTTTGAAATCTGGACTGGCAACAAAAAAACTGTAATTGAACTTAAAGAATATATACTTAAAAAAGTTAGTATAATTACTAAAGTCCTAAAAAATAAAAGAATAACTGATAAACAGATCCTTTATATTTTAAAAAAGGTATTAATATTTAGAATAAAATTTGAAATACAATACAGCATATTGTCTTAGAAAATATGCAACATACTGATAGTAGCATATAAAAAAATTTTTAAGAATAAAACTGTTTTATATAATCTATAGTGAATTGCATAATTTATTATCCAAATATTCTCAACTTGAAAAGTATTTGAATGCTATAACA
This sequence comes from Acaulospora colombiana, assembly GCA_910592055.1. Taxonomy (NCBI): domain Eukaryota; kingdom Fungi; phylum Glomeromycota; class Glomeromycetes; order Diversisporales; family Acaulosporaceae; genus Acaulospora; species Acaulospora colombiana. Next base: position 9,928 of record CAJVPT010006521.1, read on the forward strand.
AAAAAATCAAATAATGGATCTATATAATATACTAAATAATCCAAGATCAATCAAATTATAACAATTATTAAACTCAAGTAAGTACAACTCAAATATTAGAAGCCACTTAATTTATGAACTTGCAAGTTACTAAGTTATCTATTAGATAGATGTAATTTTTTACTTCAAGTAACTAAATTGAAAAAAGATATAAAAATAACTTTTTATAGTTGAAAATGATAAAAAAATATTTGAATGGAGTAAAAAAAATAGTCTGATTCAAGATATCATATATCAAAAAAATATAGAAAGGTCATAATATCTTTAAGAAATAATAAACTGATACACCTGAATTAGTTATTAAATTAGAAAAGTATAGAAATGAGAAACTTGGTAAATGTTTCAATTTATCTAGAATATAAGCAAAAGATCTATCTCAGAGTAGTACTAGATCATAATCAAAAATCTTTTAGTTAAACAAGTACAGTAGCTTACAATAACTTGAAAAAAAAATTAAACAAAATGAGAACTAAAATATCCCAAAATAAGTTCAAATCAAGACAAGCAATATAAATTGTGAGTAGTATAGAGCAACAAGAAGGATCAGTTAATTTGGAAAAAATTAAAACAATTAAGAAAGAAATATAATACAATAGTGGAACACTTTATCTGTTATAGTATTAATTATGATCAGGAGGCAAGATTACAAAAATGTCAAGGATACTCAAAAGAAACAATACAAAATAATACTTGTATCATAAAAAAAGATAAAGAAGAAATTTATACAATACAAAAAAAAAAAACTCTTTCCGCAAATCCCTCAGATCCTTAGAGATTTCCTTTTTAGGTAATACACCCAAGAAAAGAGACAACATACACACTCAAAACATATACTTTCACAACACCAACATACAAGAGACATCTTAGTACAGAACAACACTTCATGCATAGTTTTAGTCTAGTGATCACTGAGAAAACACAATATATATCAACAACCTTGACCTTTTTCTCTTTTCTAAGAAGAAGGAAATAAGCCAATATAAA
>CAJVPT010006522.1:0-10950 GCA_910592055.1 Acaulospora colombiana
CATTCTGTCCTTGTTGGGACATTGGTTGCGGTCTTGGGGTTTCCATTGCGAAAAGACATCTTTCCTTGGTGTTTTTTCAAAAATTCCAAAAAAGGAAATTTTTAAGATTTGAGATGGTTATGGGAAAGAGTTTTTTTTTTTATTAAAAAAAAAATAATTATATTTAGGAACAATTAGAATAAATATCATCCTGTATTGTTTGAAAATTTACATATTATTAAAGAGAAAATAGTACAAAAGGCTATCTATTTACATAACTTGATCTAAGTTTAACCTAATCAGAATAAGAAAAATATATAACTACCTAGCATAAATAATCTTTTTTAAAAATAAAGAGGTGATTGATCAAATTTACTTAATAGTACTTTGCTAATTTCTTCTTGCTATTAAATTTAATATTATCTAGGATTTTTATCTATCAATTAGTTTGTTGCTATTTGTTAGAGGAATCTAACCTACCAAGACTTGCTCAAGATAGTTAACATAATCTAATATTAAAAATCACTTGTATTAGTAAAGAACTAGTTAATGTAAAAACAGAGAGTTAAAAGAAAAAAATAAAAATGCAAATAAGAAAATTGAAAATATTTACAAAAAGAAAGAATGAGTAAAAAGAAGGAATGCCTAACAACAGCTCTTCTACTCAACTTTTTTTTTAAAGAAATACTTATTCCATAATAATACTTTCATAAGGTAATGAAAGAGAGGAAACCACTGTCCATATGATGTTTATCTATCCATATAACTAGCCAATAACTTATGATAAATCTAACACTAGTCAATAAATATTTATTTAACATAATATCACTCATATTATATTTATCAAAAAAATATATAATTTGATATATTAATGACATAAATAAATTAGCAATCAATTTCTATTATATAATTTATTATAGACAAATCATCATTCAATTTCCACTATGCAATTCAGTATAAATAAATTATCAATCAATTTCTATTATATAATTTAGCATTATTTATCATATAATTTGCATCATTTTATTATATATTTCATTAAAAATTTTCTTAAAAGGTTATTAATCATTTGTAAAATTTCAATTTTATCAAAATTTACATATTTATTAAATTTTTAATTATATATTATATTTATAATTTAAAGAAATTACAGCTAAATATTCATAAGAGTTTTGCTAATTTGAGGTTCAATATCGAAATAGAATAAATTAGTCAAAAATATTATAAATAGGATTTATGTATTCACATCCTATAGAATAAAATTTGATATTCTAAAATTCAATATTTATATTATTTTCAGATCTAAAATAAGATCTATTTTCTAGTAAATTAACTAGTTTGTATTATTAAATAAATGTCAATTGATATTCAATAACATTATTCAGAAAGTTTATCAAATGTATAAAGAAAAATTAAATTTGTTTCAGATATAAATTAATACTTCTATCATACTTACAAATTGAGCTAATATAAATGAGCCTTTAATATTTCATGAGAATATAACAAAATTGAATATTTCACTTCCAATTCAGTATTTATCATACTGATTTATTTTATTCTAAATAATTATTGAATACTGTCAACCTATTCAATAACCTCCAAATCAGATAGATAAATGGGACAACTATAGCAGTAATCTACTTTAAGTTGAGGGAGAATACCTCAGTCGGGTATACTAAAGTTGATAATTCAAGGATAGTAGAGGTTACACAAATACATTTAAAGAGGCTTTGGGTGATTTGGTTTAATTAGAAGGTTTATTAGAGATATATAATATCAAGGATAAAGGAATTTAGTAGGTAAAACCTTGGGTCAACTGCTTTAAACAGCTGGCCTTTATATACATAATTTAATATTAATTATTTGATAACCAAAGTGACCAAAGTGACCAAAGTGATCAAATCTACCAGATTTGCCAAATTAGGCCAATATTCAGATCTGCTCACTTGGGTAACCTGCTAGCTAAATATAGATAAGACATGAAAATTAAATAATAAAATTAAATAATATATACTACATCAATCACTACTTTGCCCTAATGATTGGAACTACCCTATGAATAAATAAGACACTCCTTGCATTACATGTGTTACAGTATTTAAAAATAGAATGAAAGTAATATGATAGACAAAAACTTAGATAATAATTAAAGGAAAATATAACTAATAATTAAGACTAACAACATAAACACAAAAATCAAGGCAAAGGCATAAAAAGATTTGAACAAGTCTTAAGGTAGTTTTCCCTAAAACTATTTATAACTTCACTGTTATAACAATCTATCCAAAATATTTGTCTTAAGATTTATCATTTTATTAAGTCATTAGAAAAAGTCATATTTATACATTTTTATATATAGAGATATTATATAATTACTATGGCTATTCTAGTATTATGTTATACATAAATTGCTTCGTGGTCAGCTAATTTTCTATTACTTCAGCTTATAGCTTTTTATCTTTTTTATATGTATAGATTGTTTATGCATTCTTCTATCATGTAAGGGGTATGGTAATAGTTGGCAATTGATTGTTTCATGTAAGCTTTAATTATGTCATAATCCTTAGTTATGTGACCACAGTTAAAATTCCGAACTTGGTCTAACTTCTTTGGCCTTTAGCAGTTTATAAGTTCTTATGTACTGTTTTCTAGAAGTGCTGATTAGTTTAGTTCTGATAGGATTATGTTTTCTTTTAAACACTAGGCTATTTTATTAGTGATGATTTTGGTGAAGATTTTTCTAATAGTATCTAGAAGGATAATAGGTCTTGTAATATCCAGGTTATGTTCTAGTCTTTAGGTTTAGATATAGAATAGATATCATATTTGCTCTATTTTATGAGGATTGTACCTCATTGATAATGTAATTGAATAAATTTTTTATTTCTTCCAAGGCTTTTTTATTAAGTTTTTTAAAGATTATATATAAAATTTGTTTCTTTCTAGTGCTGACTTACTATTTTTGTCGATAAAGTCTTTGGGTGTATATTTTTGTTCCCATACTGAGTATTCCACTAGTTGTTTTATATCTTTGGCAGGTATCTATTGTTGAAAGTATTTCCTAATCCTGGATTTGATTTCTTTTAGTTCTATTATTATATTGATTTTTTCTTCTTCAATAATTAGTTTATTTAGAATAATAGCTCTATAAGGTCTGTCCATAATGCTATTTATCATTGCTCTTTTATTTTTTGCCAAGAATAGTTGTCTAGTTGTTATTTGTATGCTTGTATTATTTTTTATAGATATATAATCCATTGTAAAATGAAGTCATTGGAGTATTCTTTTTGTATTCTGAAGAGCTATTGTTGAATCTTTACACCTATTTTTTGTGAAAACTTTAGTACTTTGGACATGGATTATTAATTTTTTGTATTGTTTTTAGTTTGTTTTAGAAAGTTTGCATTGTTATTAAAGAGTTTTTGTTTATTAATCTTCTTCTTATATTCTTTTCTTTCAATATGATTTTCTTTTGTGAATATATAATTTGGTAGCCTTAAGGATATGGTTGCATATGATGTTCCACTACTTATTGATTATTGCCAATTTTTGCCTTGTTTACTGAGTGCTTTGTCCATTTATTTGCTAAATTTCTTCTATTGTTCATTATTTACTAGTTGCCAGTTATATCTGTGATTAGGCTTATGGTGTATATTGCCTTGAAATAAGTTGAATTGTCAAATTACTATTTCAGAGTTGTTAATCTGTGGTCACTGAGAATTAAGAGATCTAAAGCTTCTCCAATATATACTTTTCTACTGTATAAGAAGGGAGAATGTTTATTCAAATTTGATCAATTCTGTTACTACTATTTTTGTAGTTCCATATGCACTCTTTTTTTATCAGGTTATCATATCTATAGGTGTCTTCGAGTCCATAATCAATAAGTATCTCTATTTCAAGGTCAAAGAATTTATTTGATATGCTATAGTTTCTTATATCTGCTTTATCCCATGCTGGGTTTGGAATACTTTTGAGGTTACTTAATACTAAGAAATGCCAGTTCTTTTGTATTATTTCTCTAATCTATTGTCTTAGTTTGTTTAAGATTTCTAGTCGTCTTTTGTCTTTATGGTCTATGTAAAAGTATACTCCTATAATTTTAAGTTTTTGTTTCTTTGGGAAGGTTAAATTAGCATGGAAGAATCTTCCTTGCTATGAGCTGTAGTTGTATATGTGACTGGCTATTTCTTTGTTAAGTATTAGATTTAGACCTTGGCCAATCATTAGTTCATTATTGTAAGACTATAATATATAATATAGTAGATGTTTCTAGTATTTAGATTGATGGTAGTTTTCATTGGTTTCTATTGTAACTATTATGTTCCATTTCATTATAGTGCACTATTTAAATCATGTTTTTCTCTTGTGCTTGTCAACTAGGCCCTGAATATTATAGGTGATTGTTATCCATGCATTGTTTGTTATGGTATAAAGTGGAGTATTAATATATGATGAACTGTTTTGTTAGATTGTTTTTTATTCTCTACTTTACTATTATTGGTTTTTTTTTTTCTACATGTTGTTGGAATAGTTATATTATTATTATTTTTAGTTGCAGATTTCTCTATTATTAATAGTTAGTTGAAGTGTTAGAAAATGTATTTGTGTTTAAAGTGTTGGTAAAGATATTGAATATTTTATACATATTTTGATTCAATCAATTCATTATTAAATAGATTCTTTTTTATTGCAGTTGGATGTCTTGTATATTTTTAGGAGTTTCTTCTATGTTCTCTATTAAGCTATTTGTATCCTGATGAGGACCTGGTTTTCCTCTATTTATTGTATATATTCTTTATTGTAGCTTTCTAAGTTGACAATTCGCTTGTATAGATCAGCAATCTCCTCTTTAATTTCCTTGATTCTTTGTCTAATTGTGTTAAGAATAATTAAATCTTTTCTATAGTATTTGTTTCTATGGAAATATTGATGTGTTTATCCTTCTCCTTTTGCTTTTATCCCTGTTTTGCAGCTGCTGCATATGAGCCAGGTCAGGTTCTCTTATTTGGCTACTTGTTTCTGATAATATTTTTGATTGCTTCAATGTATACCAGTTTGTATTTGATATAGAGTTTGCCAAAGCATTTGGTCTATTCTAAGTGGTATTGGTTTCATTGTGTATACTTCTCTTTAAATAGATAGCTTGCCATTAGATATTTGGCACTCTATAGATACTATATAGTTTGGTGTCAATTGGTTTCTATTCAACTATGGTTCCTCCAAAATAAAAGTTTTCATCTATCACTGCATTCCTTGTTTTTTCACTATCGAAGCTAATTATAACAAATCTTTTACTTCATTAGATGTATCTAATAATATAGCATTTCTTGGCTTTAGTTTGTTTACAGATATGTCTTAAGTCAAAGGTTATAGTGTTAGAAAGGAGATTAATAGATTTGGCAGCTATTGCACCTTTTTCTTTTATTTGATTCACATTCTATAGTATGTCAAAGACCCTAATTGAGTCTGATTTTAATAGTATACTCTATTTGTTAATAATTGATTGTTTACTTTCTTGATTTTTATAGGTGATTATAGCAGTTTGTCATATCTATTGGGTTATTATTATAATATTGGTAATCTCCCCATATTTGACTAAGATCTGTTACACTTTAATAAACTTGATATCCAAGGGAATATATAATATGATAATACTATTTTTCTTTTTTTGAAAAAGAGTTATGATTTCTATATGTTTCAAGTGCATATTGTTTATGTCAGATAAAATAAGGTTGTATATCTCGTTAACAGCTTATTTATTATTGAAAATAATGATGATGTACTTATTTTCTTCTTTTCCTTCACTGAAGACTGATATTAGATCTATCAAGGAGTCTAAGTTTCTTATTAGAAAGGAAATCTTTTAGCTGATGGTTCTTCCAGTAATTTCACTTGCTTCGATTCTTACTTTGACTTTTTTTCTACGAAATATAGTTTTTCTATTGAGCGAGGATTTGGAGTAGGATTTATTATATTGATTGATTTTGATTTTGTGTTTTAATGTGGTTTGCCATTCCTTTTCTTCTGGTTTTTTTTGATTTCCATCTCTATATTTGTTTCTTCAAGATATTCTTGATGATTGGGAACTGTATGTTGATTGCTGAGATTGTTTTTAGTACTTCTTTGGTACAATGGAGTTGTTATTTTGGATGTGTTAGTTGAAAGTTCTTTTTCCACTTGCTTACTCCAGGGAGTATTGTCAGCAGCTGCTTTTATTCACTTAGAGTTGTTGGGATCTTGCAAAGTACTTTGTTATACTTTATTATAGATTGTGACTGTTTTATGAATTATTTTCTTTTCTTACAATTACTTTTCCTTTATTTTTGTATTTTTCTTCATGTTGTTCGTATTTGTTTTTGTGTATATATTTTTTGTGTTACTTTTTGCCAAAAGATTTTTTTTATAGTTGGGTTACTCCAAGATATATTGTTTTCTTGATTTTTAATGAGAACCCATCTTTTCTATTCACTTTCTTTCTTTTTCCCAAAATTATTAAAAAAAGAAATTTTTAGAAAAAAATGAATCAGAAATATAAATTATAAATTATTTCTTTAAATTAAAAAAATAAATTATTAAATATAATTTTTTTTTTAATCTGTAATCAGATCAGTATAACTTATCTTTATTATGTTATAAAAGATATTTACAAGATGTTTTGACTTTTACATATTAACTCATCTGTTATCAAAAAACTATTTCTCTAGATGCAACTTAGAGAATGATATTTTGCTCCTTTATTGACTTAAATAAATTCTCTAGCCAATAAAATTATTACCACAGGTTATTACTGTAAATTATTTTAAATTCTAACTGTAGTTAAAAATAAAATCATTTTCTTATATGTAAAATCCAATCTTTGATGATTTTTATATATTTTATTCCCTCTTTTTTTTTGAAAACTTCTTGTTTCAGATCTTTTAAGAATGTAAATTCTTCTTTCTATTTTTATATAACTTGCATATTGGATTTATGCCCAGATATTTTGATTCTTTTGTTTTCTTCAGTAATATTCTGCTTCTTTTCCTGTTTTATTAATTTTTTGCAATGACTATTCCATATATTCTCCTTGAAATTTTTCACCATCTTATAACAAAACTTACCAATTATGCACTGTAACTGTCAAAGGAATTTTGAGTTATACTTTGAGGTAATTCTTTAAAGAAATGGTTCATTCTCTTTCATATATTTACAAATAATATTGAAAAGACTTCTGTTGGATCACTGAATCACATTTAACCATTTACTTGTCCAGTTATTGATTGCAGGATGAACTTCTTCTTTGTTTTTTATTTTTTTATTGATATAGTAGTTGATCTTCTCTTTTGCTTTTTTCTATATATCTTTTCTAATTTTTTTTGATGGCCAAACATTCAAACAGGTGTTTTAATGTTTCTTCTTGAAGTTCACATATTGGATAGTGTTATGGGTCACGTGGGTGACGCGATTTACGCATAACAGTCTATAATCCAAAAACCTGAAAGTCTGGCATAAATGATTGAGTGTTGCAAGGTAAGAAACTATAGATAAGGCTCGAGTACTGATAAGGGAACTGTGTATAATTGAAAAGTATAGAAAGTTTAGCAAAGCTTAGGATTAGTATAGCCGATTGTAAAGTAAATAGCCATTGTTAGATAGAAAAGTATAAATAGCTTACCAATGTATGCCGAAAAGGCAGAACTGAATGTGTTAGGAAAAATAGCCCTCATTGAGAATAGAGATAAGAGTTAGTAATATATCAAAGAAACAGAATGCAATAAAGAGACACTTACTTTTGGCCAAGTCAATTATCATGCCTCTGCCTTCCCTAAGTGTTCTTTATAGGAGACATTCTCTTCTTTGTGTCGTTTATGAGTATTCTTAAGAAGTCTGGATTATACGAGGCATTATAGATTAGCGACAAACTCGCCGGAATAGCCCACAATATTTGGTAGTGCCTATGAGATACAAAACACCCATGATAGTTATTCGAGCAATGCTCATTACCCCCTCTTAATTTTTTTTTCACGAACATCTTTGTAGAATTCCCTAATAAAAAAAAAAAAAAAAAAAAAGAAAAGAGAAAAAGAAAGAAACTATTAATAAAATCAAAAGTTCAAAATGATGAAACCAAAAGAGGCATGCGATGATAGATTCCTACAGAATGATCTTTCGGATACAGTGGATCCTGGGCATGCCGAATTTGAGCAAATGGATTTGATTTTTAGAGAATAAGCAAGAGCATTCATAGAAGCAATGGTTGAAGCTCTTAGAGAAGTATGACCCGAATCTAAAGAAAATAACTGGGTAAGGGTGAAGAGTTTTTATGGAAATGATGACGAGGACCTCTTCGAATGGATAGAAGCTTTTGAATGGGCTGCTGATGTGAACAACTGGGCCAATGAGCGAAAAATCTAAATAGCATCTAGGCATCTCGCAGGCATGGCTGCTGACTGGTATCAAGAGAAGAAGGACCTGCTAATGTTCTGGTAAGAACCAGGCCAACCCCATTGCAGTTTTGTCACGACATTTCTAAAATACTTTGTAACATCAGAATGATGACACCAATGGATGGTTGAGTTAAGTATATATGGCAAAAAGAGGATGAACAAGTCGGGACCTACTCATATAGATTCAAGCGTTTGTTAAAAAAGGTTGACTCCGCGAGAGAAATATCTCAAGCATATATGATACATATGTTTTTAAATGAATTGAAGGGCAAGACGGTCTCATTCCTGTCCATCATTGATCCTGACATGCTGAAGAAAGCCATTTCAGTTATGAAAAGGGTAGAAGCTGGGGACCATTATGGCAAAAGAAGTCTGGAGCAAGATCATCGTCAAAGACAAGAAGAAGATAGAGTTTTGAATCCAGGTTATACTCAAAGATCTGAAGATAGAATAACAACATTGTCACAACAATTGAATGACTTGACATTGAATTACACAAAGCTTGCCTCAATCGTGATGACACAAAATGAAACCAATTCCCAAGACCAAGAGCCAATCCACGTATAGCTGATGGTATCACCTGCTATAATTGCGAAGAATGGAAACATTATGCCAAAGATTGTTTGTCAGAATGACAAAATGCCATCTGTGGGAACATCAATCAGTCAGCGAGAATCTTATCACGAGAACAAGAAGCTAACTATGGTGAAGTCATAGGTAATGACCATGATAATGACATAGAGGCTTATAACATCACTAACCATTATCAGCCATATGGCCACAACAGGAGAAAATGACCACAACAAGCTTCTAAATCCGAATGGAATGGGTGACTTCATAATCGAGGTAATAAAACTTAGCAAGCTGAAGCAGCAGATATTGAAGAGAAAATGGAACCTATCGTGGAAATACCTGTTAGGGCACTCCGTAAAAAACGTGAACTGTCAACGATAGAATCCGCTTCTAAGTATAACATTGTCAATAACATCTTAACAAAATCTGCAGACGTTACCATTGGTCAAATATTAGGGTACCCGGATCAAAAAAGAAACCTGGCTAAAGCATTGCGCAGGCCGCCAGTCAATGAGAAAACTCACTTTGCTAATACCAAGCAGTTGAGAACATCTGCTGCTAGGTGTTATATTAAAGTTTATAGTTATTCAATATTAGCCATTATCGATACAGGGGCCGCCATGAGCTTTATCATGAAGCCAATGATAAACTAGCTAGGCCTCAGGATATATAAGAAATCCACAAACTCCATCATCACCATCACTGGTACACGAACTAGAACACTAGGCACCATAAGAGACTTGAAGGTCAATGTATAAGAAACAGATATTCCGTATCCATTCCAGGTAATTGATTCAAAGGAAGCAACCTTGCCATTAAGAAATAATTGGTTCAAGACAGTTCGGGCGCGAATTCATATTAATGAGCAAAAAATGATAATCCGATATTTTGATAAGGTCATAAGGATCCTGATTTCAAATAATACTTCTCGTAACTTACCTTGTAAAGAAAGTAATGATGAAGAAGACTACTGTGATAATGCTGAAGATGAGTTATTAGATATCCTGTCCTATGAAAAGGAAGATATTAATGAGCAGAAAGATATTACACTGACGACATCATGAAAGCTGAAGCAACAGGTGTATTTAGTTGTGACAATAGTCCCATGGCCTATCTATCGCAAATTGAAGAGTTACCTACAATCGACGAGGAAAACGTTGGTGAAACCACCATCATGCGAGCAATAGAAGAGGTAAATGCCAATGATAAATTAAGAGAAGAAGATAAAATTGAGGCTAGCGAATTGTTAGAAAGAAATAGAGATGTTTTCACACAAACAGTGGATTAATTAGGACAAATCGAGGAGGTTTATCATGAGATTGATATGAGTGATGCCGTGTCAATCAAGCAGCAAGCATATTATGTCATACCCAGTACTCGAGAATTCATTAGAACTGAATTAGAGAACTGGAAAATAGAGGTTTAATACGAGAATCCAAAAGTCCTTGAACTGTGCCAGTCGTGATTGTTTCGAAAAAGGGAGGAAAGTTAAGATTGTGTATTGATTATAGGAAATTGAATATGGTAACAAGGAAAGATGCATACCCTTTATCTCATATTGACGATCTACTGAAAACTTGCTGAATCAAGATGGTTTACCATATTGAATTTAATAAGTGGATATTGGCAAGTTGCCGTGCGCGAGATCGACAAGGAAAAGACCGTATTTGTCATCTCCTTTGGAGTATACGAGTTTAACATGATGCTGTTTAGATTATGTAATATTCTAGCAACGGTTCAACGTTTAATGGATAAGTTACTTATGAAGTATATTGGAAAGACTGTGGTCGTATACCTTGATGATATAATCGTATTCTCCAAGACCTATAAGAATCATCTGAAACATGTCGAAACAATCTTTAGTAAATTGAAGAAAGCTGGTTTAAAGCTAAACCTGGAAAAGTATACTTTCTTTCAAACGGAAATCCAGTTTTTAGGAAATATTGTAAGAAGAGATGAAGTTAGACCT
>CAJVPT010006523.1:0-10949 GCA_910592055.1 Acaulospora colombiana
AGACTTATGGGACTATAATATAATTTAAAAAGAAAAACAAGAAGAAAAATAATAATAATAAAAGAAATCTATTAGTTTGTGCTACTACTGTTTACGGGGCTAATTTCTATTATGGGGAAACAAGACAAATTGACTATGATGAAAGACACTCAGCCCGGGATCGCTAAAGATGATCTCGGATGATATTACACAGAAAGTCCAAAAATAGTAGACAGGACAGACTTCGGGTCCATAGTCACACAGAGTCATATATATTTATACAGAATTGATGGGAGCAGGCACGGATTCGTTACAGCACGTTAGTCCCTATAAAGAATAACATGCCACAAGGGTTCAAAAGTTCAAGCTTCACCATCATTGGCAGCAGGTGTCCCTTGAACCAGGTAACAATTAGTTTTCTTGTAATTGTATACAATAGACATATGAGAAAAATATCTATGCTATTGTTTGTATAGAATCAAGTAACATATATTTGTATAAAATCTCAATAAAATGGGTTATGTTGCATGTTAAAAAAAAAAAAAAAAAAAAAATAGGCATTATAAATCTTTCAATAAAGCAGTTATCAAAATAATATTATCTAGTTAAGTAGTAATTTCTGAAGAAGAGAGATTACTATATTCAATTAGTCATTTATTTCAAATAAAGAGTTTTTGTCACCTCTTACAAATAAGTGCAGAAAAAAATTCAAATAAAAAATTAATATTTTGATATCTTGATTATATAAAGAGGATTTTTGTATCATGCGATTTTAATTAAGATAAATTTTCAAGTAATTGTTTCTAATATATAAGATACATATAAGTTATAGACTCAAAGCTCAACTTTCTTGATAACTATTTTTGTATTAAATAATTTAAGTATAAATAAAAATGATACTTCAAGGTAATGAAAAAGTGATACTTTAAAGTTTTTGAATTAGTGATACTCTAAAGTTTTATTTTCTAATTATAAATATGTTCACATTTTTTAATATATGTCTGATAATGATATTCTAAAGTTTTCTATATAATAATATTTAAAAATATATAAAAAATATGATTTAGGTATTAATATAAACTAGCTAAATATTGAAAAAAGATAATACTCTATGATATAATTATTACAGATATATAATAAAATTATGTTCTGAAATTACATATAAATAGATATCAAAAAAGTGATATCTCAAGATATAATTATTACAGAAGGATATATAATATATAAAATTATATTTTGGAATATCAATGGATATATTAACTATTTGATACTACATGCCTTATTATTAGATTATTTGGTAGATTATCAAGTAAGAATAACAATTTAGAACTACTTGCCTCATCTTTGATTGATACTCGAGTGCATTATAATAGTTAGCAATTCAATACTATATGCTTTATCCATGATTGATATTTGAGTACATTATAATAGTTAGCAATTTGGCACTATGCATTTTATTCTTAATTGATATTCAAATAAATTATGCAAAACAAACAATTGCTAAGTCACTTTATGCCATTTTTTCGAAATACAATTCAACACTATATACTTTATCTTTAATCGGTATTCAAATATATCATACAAAGCCAGAATATAAATATTATTTTGGTCCTACTCTAGTACTTATAGAGAAATTAACTAGACAGCTAAGGCACTATATGCTGGATTAGGCATAGCCTTCACTTCAAGCTTGCAAATGATAACATGTGATTGAATATATCGTTAACTTATTTTTTTTGCTCATATAGCCCAGTGACAGAAATTGGTCATGACTACTATCTAATATTACATTATATTACCTGTGACCTGATAAACAAAATAGGCTACCTTGTTATATGTCATAAAAAGTGAAACACACGTTATTCAAGTATAATCTAAAATGTAAAATGTATGTCATATTGGCACATGTCTTAGCAGTCCCCAAATAGCAATATAAAGGTAACCTATATAGCATCCAATTTGTAAAAAGGAAGCAATATCAAGCTTATTAGAGGTTAAAATAAGTAGCTATAAATAAGTAGATAGCAATATACTTATAAGTAAGCAATAGTATACTCATAAGCAGGTAACAATATACTCATAAGTAGGTAACAGTCTACTTTTGTTTAGATAAAATTAATTTTCTAAACTTTATAATTTTAAATAGTACACCCCACTCATATTAAAATTCTTAAAAATTTTTTTTTATGGTAACAACTCAAAATATTAAAAAAAAAACACAATGCTTGCAAAGAGCTCCTATTACAAATATGTCAAGAAGGTCGACAAGAACTAGAGACCTGATAGTTAACTACACAGGGGAAAGAATCCTAACAGGTAGTATCAAGATCTCCAAACTGTTACTGAAAACCAAACTTGAAAACAAGTTTAACCCTCTCACAGATATGAAAAAGAATCAAATATCAATAGAACAAAAAAAGCAATAGAGAAAGCAACAGAAGTGACAAAGATCAGCAAAGTCAACATCAAGATATGGAGCTGGAAAATGAAGAACATAACAACAGGACAGATACTGAGAAAAATATTATGGAGGTTCCAGAACTATAACTATGGGAATCAGACTGATCTCACCCACAATAGTAACTTCAACAGCATCAGTAGTGGGAGAGGGGGAAGAGAACCTGAAGAACTATAGCAACATTACTAACAACAACTTCAGCTATGACAAAAACCCAGAACCAACAACTGCAGAAACAGAACATAAAAACTCTCAGGAGGAATAGGACACACTCCATCTAGAAAAAGTGTTCATTGATCCAGAAAATGTATCTGGCTTCTCAACAGAAGAAAAAATTAATCATATCTGTAACAAGTTGGGACACCTGGCAACCCTAAAACATGTATGCACAAAATTTCCCATTGGTATATCAACAATCACAGCTATCTTTAACAATTATAATGAGATTACTATGGCATGTAAAACAGAGATCATTAGCAATGAACAAATCAAATTTAGGCTTGTACTACAGATCGGTATCCAAGAAAGCAAAGCCCGATCCATTAGGATCTGGAATATCCCCCACAGTATACAAAAAAAGAAATTGTTAGCTTATTCGAAGACAGGACAGTAATCAAACACATTGCACTATAGCTGACAGGTACTGTTAAATCGGGAACAATACAGTTTAGCTCAAAAAAAGCATTTGAAAAATATGGCCAGGTATGGGCCATCTATAAGGACAATATCTGTATACACATATACCTCATAATCAAAACTCACATAACAAAAGAAAAAAGAAACTAGTACAGTGCCACCCTCACCAATCTATCACAAGGAATCACAGCAAGGGATCTGTGAACAATCATCAACCAGATACATGCACAAGCCTGCTACCTTTCCTTAACCACCTCAATCAAAACAAAAGGTTTGCTATTCTATACTATAGGAACACACAAGAATTGAATGAAGCAAAAAATACCACACCTCAAATATGAGACATGGAACTGACATAGGTAACTAAAACAACAAAACTCTGTTTTGACTGTGGAGCCCAAGAACATAATATCAGCATCTGCACCATAGAAAAAAAGGAGCTAGTAAGGAAAGAAAGAAACAATAGACTAGGACAGCTGTGACTTCCATTCCAATAACAAAGAGAAACCCCCTTAACAAGACAAAGCAATAGACCCAAAATGGCAAATAAAACAAACTCAAGATGAACATATGCCAGTATTGCAAGAGGATTTTCTACACAACTGACACAAACAGAGATGATTCTGGAGATCCTCAGATAACTCCAAGTAGATATGAATACAATCAAGTATCAGGTTCACATGTTGAACAGAAGAATCACAGCAATTGAGACAGGTCCCACCATCAAAACAAAGGTCTAGTGATCCTAAACCCCTTCCCAAGCAATAACTCATTATCAATAACATCAAGCTTTAGAAACCCATCACCAAAGAAAATGGATATTAGATAACAATAGGAAATGCTAAATCAAAGAATCAGTCAAATGGAATTCACAATAGACTCCATTATGAGAAAAATGATAGACTATCTGGAATTATCTATCGAAGGAATAAACACAATAGAACCCACTTTCCAATTTTTGCATAATAACTATAATTGATGATCATATTGAAAACAATACTTGCAGTGGGCAAGAAATCAAAGAAAATAAATTAATTAGAAAACAAAACAAATGGAAAATAGGAACAATAAATATAAAGGAATCAATAATAAAGTAGATAGACTAGCATTACTAGAATTCTATCAAGAAACTCAAATTGATATCTTAGGAATAACAGAAACTTGGCTGAAAGATAATTAGAAATGGCAGGATACAGAAAACAAATATCAAATATGGACAATCAAATCAACAAACTGAAGTTACAGAGCAGAAGTAACCATAGCAATAGAAAAGAAGTGGTCCATACATGTTTACAATGTCGAAGAATGTAGCAATTGTGACCTGTTCCTTGACATGGCTTTCAGAGGGAAAATTCAATACAAAATAATAACAATATACAACTTAGCAAATGAAAATGAAAAACAGGATAGAACAAAACTCCAACAATGATGCAAAGAAAAAATCAGTGAGGTGAATGGAAAAAATATGTACATAATAGTGATGGATGACTTCAATAAAGTAGCAAATGAGGTTCTGGACTGAACAACAGAAAAGACAAGAAAAGCCAAATCACAATATATAATCAATACAATGACAACTTTTGACCTCATAGATATATACAGAAATATCCACCCTTCAACAAGAAGTTTCATATACAGCAGATCAAAATCAGAGTACAGGAGCAGACTAGATTACATCTGAACATCCAGACCCCTACTCTCTTTTATTATTGATGCATACTACACAGTGATAGATAGTTATCAAAAGTGATCATAAGATAGTAATACTACATCTCAATACACTACACATCACATGGTCCAAATTGACAAACAGGAAGAACATCATGAAAAATCAGATCGACTATGCTAACTTCAACCCTAAACAGTGAACCAAATTCACAAGAAAAATAGACTAAAATACAAAGGGAATTCTCAAGAAAAACCTACAGACAGCCGAAGAAATATGGCAGCACTTCAAGGAAGCAATATCTACAGTGAAAAAACAATCCTCAAAAAAAAAAAAAAATTGGAGGAATACCAGCACCATACACAAATCTAAATTTAAAAATTAATACAAAAACAACTTAAATTGAACAGAATATACAGGTTCTGTCAAACATGGCTAATAGAGCCAGATGTCAGATCAGAATCAGAAAAAGTATTTATTGAAGAAAAAGTCAATGAAATCAACACATTATCCTTATTCCTAACAACACCATCCCTCTTTCAAAAGGACACAACACATAATAGAGAAGCTCTATATGAATAGTTATTAGAAACCAAGGAAATCTGAAAAGCAAAAAACACAATCCAAAGGTTAAATTGAAATAGGCAAAGAGAAAACTCATTCAAAAGCAGGTGGAACAAAGATACAAATATCTAGAAGAACAATAAAAAAAGATGATTAACAACATATTAAACTGACAATCAAGGATAATCAATACATAAAGGTTAATCGAAAGGACATAGAAGAATGAGGTAAAAATCATAACAGATCCAGAAGCAATTAAAAACAAAATCAAGGAACACTTCCAAAAGTGGACCAGAGCAAAACAAACGCTGGACATTAAAGATTTCTCACACTGAAGGCAACAGTACAAACCTAAGCAAAATATAAAGGAGTACTGGTTTGATAAAGAATATTAAAAATTGATATATTAGAGATAAACAAGGCCATCAAAAAAAAAAAGAATTCCAGCGCACCAGGTCCATCAGAAATACCTTACATGCTACTCAAAAACCTGGAAAAAATAGGACTTGAGTTGATATAAGTACTCTTTAATACAATTCTTGATATAAGAGATATCCCACAGGACTGGAGAAAAGGGAATATATGTACAATTCCCAAACCCAAAAACTGGCTAGGTGACATAAACATAACATGGCCAATCTCTTTTCTAGAGATAACCAGAAAAGTGTTCATGAGTATTCTATTAGATAGGATAGCAGAAAAATGTAACAAATACAGAATATTGTGTCCCAACAACTGGGTAGGCCTTTCAGGAGGAAGTATTCAAGAACTGATCCACATTCTAAACAATACTATGGAAGAAGCCAGAGAGTTCAAAAAGGAGGCCTGGATCTTCAGCTAAGACATTAACAAAGCCTTTGACTCAATTAATAGGGCATGATAATTCAAGCCCTCAGAAGAATCTGTATATCAAAAAAGATAATAAAAATTGTAAACAATATATTAACGAAAAGAAACAATAGAGTAATTACAGCATATGGTCTTACCAAAGAATACCCCATACAAGATGGAATTGATTAGGGTGATACCATCTCTCCACTGCTATGGAGATCTTTTATAATTTGCTATTGAGATTGAGAACAAATACATAGGCTATACTATGGAAGCAGAAGTGCTACTAGACCTTATATCACTGAATCAGGAGAAAATAGCAAGTATACAGATAAAGTAAGCACACATCACAGCAACTGCCTATATGGATGACACCATATGGTTTACAAGCAACCAAGCTGATATGCAAGCCATCATAAATAGAGCAGCAGAACTTCTAAAGATTAATGATATACAAGTTAATAATGAGAAATCACCTGGTCTGTCTCAATGCAAGCAAAAAATACAGAAAGAAGGGAATCACACTTAATGAAACACAGATAACACCACTGCAGAGTAATGAAGTAGCAAGGATTTTAGGAGTATAGATTTTAGAAAATGGAAAGAAAATGTAACAGAAAAACATCATTAAAGGGAAAATCGAGATGATCACCAAGATCCTGACATGAAAAAGATTACAGAAAATAAACAAGATATATCATCAACTATACTCTCTTCCTAGCGATCGAATATCTCTTAAATGCCTTGGTTCTATCAGAAGAGGAATGTGACAGACTAGGCAGCAAGATAAATAGAGTATTCAAACATAAAGCGGGATTGGCCGCAATAACACCAAACTGCATCATTCATTTAGACTTTGAATATAAGCTCTTTAGCCTATGGGACAGATAGATTCTAATGCATGGAAAAAACTTTCTCCACAGATTAAACAGTCACAAACTGGGAGGAAGAACAATCTAAATTAGATTACAACATCTATAGAATGAATACTGGTCCAACACATCTATCCTAATAGACAAATTACCCTTCTGGACCCAAAAAAGGAAAAACCTGACAAATAATATACTAAATATATTGAATACCAGGGAATTACAATAGCTCTGACAGAATATATATGGTTCAGAAAAACAATCTGAAGAGAAGGAAAAACCATCAAGGAGATTGTAACAGAGGAATGGTACCACAAACACAGAAGCTCCCTTAGACATAGAAAAATCCTTTTTTTTAATCAATTCCTCAATGATAATAAAATGAGATTTCTCTTCTGGTAACAGTACATACCAAATTGGGGAAACAAGACTGGATCCCTCTTTGGTATAGAGACCTGAAAGAGCTGTTGATCAAACCAGAAAACTTATAGGAGAGAGATACAAAAGAACCAATGCTTTCTAGAGAATACAGGGACATTAATCCAAGTATCAACAACTTCCGATCCAATATATCCATATACCCATATCAATAATAGTCAACAATAAGATGGTTGGTAATCAAGAAGGGCACAGAAATAGTAATAACAAAGAAAAAGAAGGTCATAAACAACCAAGCTATTTTAGTCACACATATAATTAGAGAAGAAAAGCCATCACTGGTATTCAAATGTAAAGATTACCTCTTTAATAATATAGAACTTAGAAAACAATATAAGAATCAACAACAATGTGTAATGATGTAACTACTAATAAAGTCAGTAAACATTAAAGTGTCAAAGAGCACCAGGGAAGTCAAACATAGAACAATCTCAAGTCAACAGACTTCAGTCATTTTCCCAAGATATTGAATATGTACTCAAAGAGATTGATAGTAGATGCCCACCCAACACAGTCCCACCAACCATATACCTGAACCCTATATCAATTACAAAGATCTTAATCCAGAAGAGACTAAGGGCCCCACCCAGAACAATAGTGAGATTACAGCAGATCGCACAAGAAATCACCCTTTGAAACAACTTACAAATATATACAGATGGCTCCTTTACTAGATGACCCACCAATAGCAGAATGGGGATTGGATGGGTAATCCAAATAGAGTCAGGAGTGGACATTTTCACTTTTTAAGCGGAAACCTGAGATATCCTATCTTCTATCAGAGCTGAATTAACAGCAATACTAACAGCAATCAGCACAATTGGCACAGAAAAGAAAATAAACTTAATCACAGATAGTCAAAGTGCAATCAATAGAATAAAAAGGCAAGTATAGACAGGCATGACCAGAAACAGAATAACAAAGAATCCAATCAGATGTTTGATTAATACAATTCTGGAAATCATAAAGACACAAAGAATAAAAATCAAGTGGACAAAAATCAAAAGTCACTTAGGCAACTGAGAAAATGAACTTGTAGACAAACTTGCAGTAACTATACTGGCAAATAAGCCCAAGGATATTATCAGATTACACGAATTAAACTTAATAAGTGACATGATAATACTCAGATGGGACTAAGCCTTCATAAATCCCCCCTTCAGCACTCTAGGGAAGATGTTCCTTAAAACAAAATGGACAAGTAAATAGAGAACACTGAGATGGATGCAAGACTGGTTTACAAGTTCAAAGTTCAGGAAGATAGACTGGAACATAACCTTATAAACATTATAACCATCCAAGATCACTTTACTATAAACTGACCAGGAGAACTGTAGAAACAGATTCTTCTGATGGAAGACTTGAATAAATAAATACACCATATAGACAAACCTGCACACACGTAAACCACACCTGTATAAAGACCCAACCTGCATTATCTGTAGGCAATAGAAAGAAAAAAAACCTTCATCCCTTCATATATGGACCAAACAAGAGGAGACTTATGGAAAAGTACATGTTCTTTCTCACAGAAGAATGCATAGCCAGGGTCAATAGCAATAAGTAAAAGGAATCAATCACAAAAAATGGCAACGAGCACTCTAACCAATAAAAAGAATATGATTAAATACAATAGAATTGACAGACATTACTAGAGAAGTTATTACACGCAAGATGAATCAAATGGCAGTTGAGATCACAGGCAATGAGAAAGCAGTGACAATAGTCCTAAAGATAGTAACAGCCCGGTTTTGGCAAGAAAAGAAAGAAGTCTGGAAACTAAAATGTAACCTGAATATAGAATGGAAAAAAGCACAAGGGATTATTAAGAAAAAAAAAGGGAGCGAATGTGAAATGAGTACTACTAAACAAGTAGAAGTCCACAAAAAGAAGAAAGACTGCAAAAAATCAATGGACAATTATATATAGAGCTAACTAATCATATCATGAAAGAAATCCTGGGAAAGGGGTACTTGATTAGCACAATCTTCTCATTAAATTTCAATGTTAGTAGAGTCATGACATGTTAACATTCACCAATAGGTGAACTGCAGTAAGTCATAGGATTTGTTATGATACTGAATCAATAGTTTTTTCCTATCATAAATGCATTTTTCCATAATTAAATTTGTGCATAAAAGAAAGTATGAATAATTAAATAAAAACTATATGGCATGACTTCTCCAGCTTTATTAAAAATAATAATAATAATTTTAAATAGTACAGTTTTTTAATTAACTATATATAATTATAAATTAAATATCATATATAATATTGTTTATATTTATTTAATATCTCAATAAAATGATTGTTGATTAAAAAAAAAAAGAAAAGAAAAGAGAAATAAAGATCTTAAAAAAATCCAATTAAACATTTTTTAATTTATTATTTATTATTCAATAATTCAAAAGAAATTAATAGTAATGATTTTTTTTAGATATAATGTATATTCGAAAAAAAGTTTATCCAAAGTAAATTTATTTTGAATTGACAATACCATATTAACTAATATGACAAAAAAAATTTTTTTTTTTTTTAATTGAGAAGTAATTTAATATACAACCACCAAATTTTCGAATTGGTCACTTTTTATTATTATTATTATTTTTTTTTTTTTAATTTACACTTTAATTATGTCTTTTTTGTAAAATTATTATAAAATACGTAATGATACTCGAGATTTTATAATTTAATATTTACATAAATAATAATAATAATGAAAAAATTTTTTGATAACCTCGATTCTAAATTGCTGCAATAAAAATAACATTTACCGATTTTTCAATTTTTTTTGATTCTAATCTAATAATTATTCCTCGTAAACTTTACAGTAAAACAAATTTACAAATTTAACATAACGATTACTTTCTAGTAGATCCGAACGCGAGCTAAATAAATATACAGTGTACACTGATTTATTTTGAACAATACCATGATATCAATCAGTAATACGTAGAGACTTTTTCGAAATCCTCGACCCTCCAAAAAAATCAATCATACATCTGCCAAATATTTCATGTCAATTCCAAATTATTCTACACTATCTTCTCAGTTGACTTTTGTCTTAGCACTATATAGAATTATTTGTGCTGTCTTACGGACAAACTTCAGACTATTAGTTTAATATTATAATACAGAAACCACGCACATCACAGTAGCAGTGATAAATAAACCATTTTTTTTTTGATGTTACGGCTTTTGAAATCATTATATTCATGTAAGCTTCGCAATTTCGACAATAATTTTGGATAACTATACAATGTTACTCTCGAGTCTATCAGTCTTTTTGGTGCCAGAATATCGCTATAAACTTGAATAGACTATTCTATTAAAACTCGAAGTGTAACTCATGTTTCTTTTTCCTCTAATGGAAGACGGATGAGGAAGCTAGTAGTATGATATAGACAAATTCTGATAAAGTTACCTATACACAACGGGATATCTTATTGCTATTGACCCTGGCTATGCATTCTTCTGTGAGAAAGAACATGTACTTTTCCATAAGTCT
>CAJVPT010006524.1:0-10948 GCA_910592055.1 Acaulospora colombiana
ATATATGAAGACAAGCTTCAAGTTGTTTTAATAAAAGTATAAAGACTTTATTAGCAAAGAAGTATAAAACTTCTTGCAAATATCTTTTTTGTGTGTGGTCAGAGGATAAGCGAAAAGAGTTCTATATATTATTTCTTTATCTTACTTATTATTAATTCCTTTATCTTATTTTATTTATTTATTTTTTTTTTAATAACATGCAACATTGCCTATTTTATTGAGTTTATGTACAAATACATATTACTTTGTCAAATAAAAATTATATTACAGACATTTTTCCCATGTGTTTAATGTACATGGTTACAATAAAACCAATTGTTATCTGGTCTAATAGGTACCTGCCACTGATGGTCGCAGGGCTTTGCTTTTGAACTCTTGTGGTGTGTTGTTCCTATTAGGAACTAAAGTGCCTAGGTACCGTTAACATGTTTCTTGTAAATTTTGAAGATGTTGTAGATTCCATAGAGAATATTGGGCATAAGTTCTGTGGGGTATGTATTCATTTTGTTGAGTGTCGGGTTTCTGAGTTTTGTTTTGGAAGGAGATTGTTTGTGGTTCTTTCTATTTTTTCCTGCTGGTATTTCTTGACTTTTTTTCCAATGATGTAGGCACTCACATCTATCAATCCAGATATTATATGTTCAGAATCTAATGGTGTTGTAGATGCTGTTAACCATCTCTGCTATTTTGTTATATTTAATGTACTTGTCAATAATCTTTAGGATAGTTTTACTGATACCTCCCATGATGATTCTGTTCCACATATTATTTACTACTATGTTTGATGTGAGTTTCTGTCTGATGTTGCGAGTGATGTTGTTGTCAATTCTTGCTGTTATTTCTTGATGTATAGAGTTCAATGTGACTTATTCAATGTCGATGCCATGGAATGAACATCTGAATGGGTGAATATTGTCTTCTGTATTTGAACATGCAAAGCATGTGTCTGTCTTGTAAATATTAGGACTTCTGATGTGGAGTTTGTCCATTGTGGTAAGCTCCTTATTCCATAGTTTGAGTATGAAACTCCTTTGTGTGTAGTCCCATGAGTCTGTTATATTGAGATTGATGGCTGATGGGTGGAGTCTCTATGCTGTTTTCTGCCAGTTTATGTCTTCTGCCTATTGTTCAGTGAGGTCTTTGTTTCTGTTGAGTGTAATCCATTGGTATATTAGTTGTATTTGTCTAATTTATTTGAAGGCCCTTTAGATAGTTGTGGCGATTTCTGTTTGGTCTTTGTAATAGAAAGTGAGGGTGCAATCACTGAGAATAACATCGGTTAGCTGTTCTTGGGGGCTAGTCACTTTGTTGTTGTTGTGGTACTTTGCCAGTCTATCAGCTTCGAGGAAGGGGTGTGTAATAGTGTGGTTCTATTTATCTGTTTTGAGCCAGGTAACGGGAGTCTAATAGTGTGTTGCTATAATGCTGAGATTGCTGATTAGCCTTAGTTCCTTGATTTTTTTTATGTTGTTTTCACTGTATGCGTTGTATTCTCCTATTAGGTGAAGTGAATCAGTTTCGATGGTAAGGTATCTTTTTGATCCACTTATGGATATTGCTATTGTTGCAGCCAGGAACTCTGCTTTAAGTGCTGATAATTGTCTTTATAGTTGTAGTCCGATTGTGGCTATGCTTGCATAATTGTCGCTGATGTTGATACCTATTCCACATGTGTTGGGGTTGTTTTCAATGTTGTGTGCTTCATCTGTATAAATGTGAAGACTGTTAATATTCTTGACTTTGCAGTATATTGAGATAAGTTCTTGTTTGGTTGAGAGGTTAAAGTTAATGATATAGAAGAGGTCTTGTAGTATATGTGGAGTGCTATCAATTTTTAGTCTATTAAAGACTAAGTTGGGCTTTGTCAAGAAACGTTTGATACTATCTGGTGATATTTGTATTCTTTTCTTTAATGTAGAGTCAAGTAAGCTGCGTGATTTTGTGGTGTTGATCACAGGAACCTTGAAGGCTCTGGTCTTTGTGCTTCTATACAGCAGATTTCGTCTCTATTGTCAGTAGTGTTGGAGATATTACAGCCAGTACAGGCATTTATAGGAGAGTTGTTTGTCATAGTATAGTACCTAATTTTGATAGTGTCGGGTTTTTCACTAATGCATTTGCCTAGAACTTGTTGGTGTCTGAAATTTGTGATGTACCAGGAGTGTTATGTTTGTCCTGAGTTGATTGGTTCGATTTGAATGAGTGGGTTGGAGAATAGAAGAACAGGTATACTTTGGAGATAAAGTGTTACCTGTTGTTGGAGGTATGGGAACCATGCTGGTTCTTTTTTCTTAGTTATTTTGTTGTGTAGGGCCCCGACCTGTTGCCACATAAGCAGTTTAGTCATGTACGAGCTGATTAGTTGTTCGATCCAGAAAAGCTGGTGGGTCCTAAGAGCTGCTCTATATTTTGAGTATTAATCTTGTTCAACGAAGTTTTCAATGGGATGTAAGTTCTGGTGGTTATTGTTTACAGTAGTGAATCTGGTAATATTAATGTTGTATCTCTGGATGTTCCGTAGGCAGTCTTGTAGAAAGTTGACCTTGTTTTTGAAGATGTATGGACAGGTATTGAGGATGTTCTTCTTATGCCATGTGAGCTATTGGAGCTTTTGGGTGCTGCTATATATGATATTGCCAACAATGTTTATATTAAAAAATAACTATTGGATGTCACTAGCATGTTTTTACAGCTGTCTTGTTTGTATTTCCATGATGCTATATTGATTGTTAAGGTGAATCATTGTGTTAGGTGCTGAACGGGCCAGGCTGACCCGTTGTCTGAAGCTATATCTAATTTTTCTATCAATTTTGTTACATTTCCTTGTGTGAGAACCAGGTCTTGTAAAAGATATTCTATGGTAGGGAATATTACATGGTTTGTGATGTATCAGTGTATTTTGTCTGTGATTTGTTTCCTGGTGAGTGTATTATAGAGGGTGGTCATCTTGGACATGATCAACTTTCATTGGTGTTTCTTGCCAGCTTTGGCTTCATGCCATATACCTAGAACTCTGATGGCTATTGTTGGATCTGCTGGTGTTATTTCGAAGTTATTGACGTGGATATTGTTTTGAGGTACATAAAGTATCAGCAATTCTGATTTATGTAGATTGCCTGTGATATCATTCAGGTTGTAAAAGGAGATGCTGATGTTAATGATGTCCAGAAGATCCTTTCTGTTTTGGGTGATTAAGATAGTGTCATCCATGTATGCTATAATAGATATATTTATATCTGGGATTGTTCGATTGCTTTGTGGGGGTTTATGACACTATAGTTGGTATCCTTTTATGTTGCTAATGATAGTAATAAGTGAATCGTAGTATATGTGCCAGAGTAAAGGGGATATTGTATCACCTTGGTCGATGCCTTCTTCAACTGGGTATGAATCTGTATTGCCAAAGTATATAATGACAGTGTTTTGTCAGTTATTAAAGCAGTTTTTGATTAGGTTGATAGTTTGGGTTGGAATTCTGATCCGGTGCATGGAGGTTACCAGTTTTTCTATGTTGACAGTATTGTAGGCTTTGCTCATGTCCTGAAAGAGTATGTAGCAGGGTTTATGTGTGTATCTTGCATTTTTGAAGACTTGGTTTATTATTGTTATAGGTTCTCTGATACTGTGTCCAGGTAGTGCGGCCCAGTTGTGTGGAGACAGAATAGGGTTGTTTGTGAGGACCTTCGCTAGCCTGTTCATAAGAATTTTTGTGAATAGCTTCTTAATTGATTCCAGGAGAGTTATGGGGCATGTGATATTAATATCATGATGCCATTCCTTTGGCTTGAGTATTGGATATATTATATATCTTTTTCATTTCTTTGGGACTATTTTTTTGTCTAAAAGCTTGTTAAAGAAGACTGTGATGAGTTCCAAGAAGTCCTTACTCATATGTTTAAATGCTATATATGATATTTGTGAGGGGCCTGATGCAGATTTATTACTAGTTTTGATGAAGCAACCAGTGAGTTCAATGAGCATTATGGGAAGTTTGACTTCACTGTACCAGTTTGGATTGATTTCTTTCTTAGATTCATATTCTTGTTGCCAGATGGTTCCCTTGTATTCATGCAATTAATGCTATTTAGTCCATTCTTTGAAGTGCAACTGGACTTCTTTTTTAATTTCTAAAGGGTCGGTAATGTGATGTTTCTCAGGGGTTGTATTGTTAATTAGCTTGCTCATTATGATACTCTTTCTAGGTTGATCAAGTATGAACTGAATCATTTGTTTTTTGTCTTGGTCGAACCAAGTGTTGCAGAGTTCTTTCCACTTCTTTATGTCAGTCTGTTTTTTCTTTGATTGATTTTTTGATAGCAAGTCTTTCTATCTTGATGAGCATATCTATTTCAGATATAATGTCCTCAATGTTTTGATTGGGGATCCATTCGGGTAGTGGGATTCTGGTAAATATAGCCTTGTAGAGTGTATCACTTTTGCTGGGACAGAATTTGACTAATTTTTTCCTGTGGAGAATCAGCTGTCTCCTATATTCATTGAGTTGTAAAAGAAGGAGTGGTTTGTTGGCGACTGTTCTTTTTTGACAGTTTTTCTGTTTTTCCTTGAACTTCTGAATGTGTCTGTTCGCAGCTTTGAGGATTATGTCATGAAGAGTGTTCCATATTTGATCAATGTCTGGGTTATTCTGTGAGAGTTCAGCTACTAAATGGTTTTTGGAGAAGTCTAGATCATTTGTAAATGCTAGCCATTGTTCATCTGATGTGACTTGCCAAGCAAATCATGTGTTGTTGTGTGGGTGGCATAGTCGTTTTGTGGAGGACTCAAGCTCCCAAGTCTCCATATATGTGATTTGGGTCCTGTGATCTGTACTGATACTAGTGTTGTCTATTATGTATGCATCGATGGAACTCCAGGAAGGTCTGGAGCTGTACCAGATCATGTCGATACAGCTGGCTGCATGGATTGTACTGGTTGTCTTGTGCCAGGTATATTTCTTATCATATGGATTGTGGTATCTGAAAGTGTCGAATAGGTCAAGTTCTTCTAGCTTTTGGAAAAAGGGGTCAGGGGTACACTTTACTATTTTTAAGTTACTGAAGATTCTGTCTATTTTCGGTAGGGACATGAATTGAAATCCCCTTCTAGTATAATGTGCCAATTTTCATGATTGTGTCGTTTTATTCAAGAGATGATTTGTTTTTGTGTTTCATTTCTTTCGTTGCTTGGCTTTGTAGGCGAATCTGCACCTATAATTCTACAGAATCTTTTATTTGGGAGGGCAAGGTCAATGCATATGAGTCTTTCCAGTTTTTTCTCTATGTGAACTACTTTATCGGTGATGTCGTTTCTAATAGTGATGCCAATGTCAGTGCCCATGTCATTATTGCTGTAACCAGCTGGTGAACCCTTGTGTTTTCCAATATTTGGTTTTTGTGACTTTTCCTTTAATTTCTGTTGAGATTATGATGTCCCATGCTTCTTTCTTCCATGTTTCTATCCAAAGTGTTCTTTTTATCGGATCATTTAGTCCTTGGCAGTTGTATATTGCAATGGTCCAGAAAGGATTAGGGGAAAGATTTTGTACATTGTTGTCTTATTCTTTTGGGGTAGAAGATTCTTTTGTGGATGTGTCTTGGTATGAGGCGTGTGTAGAAACACTGGAATGGTGATATGAACTATCTTGTTTTTTTGTCTTTTTTGTTTTGTTGTATGAGATATTTGATTGCTAAGGAGAAGTGTTATCAGTTGGTTGGTTATTACTTGTTGCATTACCCATGGTTATTGTCTTGTGGTGAGAGATGTGAATGAGAATCCTGGAAGGATGTTCACGATTGTAGATACTAAGGCGTTCATGGTTCGGTCCATGTTACCGATTGAGTTATAGAGCTGCTGTTGTTGTTGTTGTATGTCATTCATGTTGGTTAGCTGTGGTGAGGCTGGTGCAGTCTGGATGATTTCTTGATAGTGATCTTCTTCCATTACTTCTATATTATCATAGCAGTATTGTTTCAAATTGTCGATTCTTTTGTCAAGTTGTGTAAGGCTTCCTTGATTGATTTGAGCTCGGCTTGGATTGATACAAGCATGTTTACTATGTCCTGATTGGAGTTGTAGTCAGCATTCATTTGGTATTGTTGTTGGGTCCTGTGTTTGATAGCTGATGCATATGATCCTGGGCAATTAGACGTTTTTCTGGTTGTAGATGGAATGAGTTTGTGTATAGGGGTAGAATTGGCGGGTCTATAGCATTGATATAGTTTTTCGAATTTGTTGACCTATTCTTGGTTGAATTCTTTCCACTGTTCTCTTTTTTCCTTGATATTGCATTGTGCAATCAGGTGTTGTGAGTTATCACAAATAGTACATAGTTTGGTTTCAATTGGTTTGTATTCCAGGGTGGTTTCTCCAAGACTGAATGTTTGGTTAAGGGCTTTCTGGAAGTATTCCTCATTTTCGAAACTAAGGACAGCGTATTTTCTAGGTTTGTAAGATAGGAGGTGGGGGATGTAGCAAGTTTTTGCCCCTGTTTCTTGACAAATTAGTTTGAGGTCAAAGGCATTTGTATTAGGTGAATGGTTCATTAATTTGAGAAAGTGGGTGTCCCAGTTTTTTATCTGTTTCAGGTCCCATTTGACATCGAAGATTCTGACTGAATGTGCCTTAATTAGTATGCTCCATTGGTTAATAAGTTTAAGTTTATCTTCTTTGTTAGTAAAGATGATGGTTGCTGATTGCCACATGTTTCTCATTATTAACTTGATATTGTTGATCTGACCAAATTTGGTGAAAGTTTGTTGTAAGTCTATGAATCTTGTATTCAGGAGGATGTTCCATACCCTGATACTGCATTCCTTATTGAGCTTATGTATGGTTTTTTTCATGTGTGATAGTCAGAGATTATCTATGTTTGGTAAGATAAGGTTTCTTGCGTCATCTGCTGTTTACTGATCACCAAAAATGGTAATGATGTAGTCTTCCTCTTCTCGTCGTTTGTTCTGGATGAGTAGTAGGCCTTCAGGAGAGTTAAGAGCTTTAGCGAAAAAAGATATCTTCTTGTGTGTACTGTCACCTGGTATTAGTGAAGCCTTGGCTCCAAGTTTGATCCTCTCCTGTCCATAGCTGATTCTGTGATCAAAAGGGGACCTAGGTCGAGATCTTGTGATGGGTATATATGTTGTCAGTTGTTTATTCTTTTCCTTATAATTGCCGGCAGTTTGCCAGTCGTCCTCTATTTCTGATGGTCTTTCATTAATGTCTATGTCGATGTCGAAGTCATCTATCCTTGCCAGATGTTGTTCAGAGAAGTTCTCTCTGGTTACTTGTTCCTGAAGTGCTGATGCTGGGGATTGTTCTCATTCGACTTGTTTACTCCATAAGCTGGAGCTGTTGTTATTGCTTTCGTTGCTGCTGATTGTTATCATGTTATTTTCTGGGAAGCTTTGTTCTCGAGTGGGAGTGGTTTTGGAGGGGGAGAGATGTTTTTTGTTTTCATTTTTTCTTTGGATGACAGTTGTGTGTTTCTTTTCTGATGTCTGCTCTTTGTTTTTTTTTATAGGAGTGGCCTTTCTCTTGATTATCTTGTCTATATTGTAGTTCGGCCTACTGGTTATATATTGTTGTCTCTTGAGTCTCTCCATATCTTTTTCTCTTTGGTGTTTTGTTACTTGGGTTTGCTGCATCACAGGTGAATAGGAAAGAGTTTGATTGTTTCCAGTTTAGTTAGAAATAATTATAGGTTGTTTATCTTATTTTATTATTTTCTACTTTCTCTTTATTTTATATATTATTTTTACTTATTCTTTTCAACTTGGTTTTCTTTTTTGTCTTCACTATCTAGTATATTTTTTCTTATATTATTCTTCTTTATTTATAAAATATTTATTAATAATTAAATTTATTTATCTATTTTTCTTATCTTCTATTTATTCTTTTTTATTTTAATTATTTATTATTTAATATTATTCATTTTTTTTACTTCTCTTTTTTACTTTTCTATTCATTCTTTGCTATCTTCTTATTTGATTTTTTTTTTATTATCTGCTATTCAATTCTTTTTTTATATATAATATAAATATTATTAATACTTAAATTTATCTATTTATTCTTTTCTATCACTATTTATTTTTTTTATCTTTTATTTATTATTTTTTTATTTTTCTTTATCAATTCATTTTTTTATTACAACATATTTGTTTCTTTTTCTATACAGTATATATATATAAATATTATTAATATTAAATTTATTTATTTATTTCTTTTTATTTCTATCAGTTCTTCTTTGTCTTATCTTTTTATTTCTTTTATTTATTCTTTATTATTTTTTTTTATTGATTCATATTTTTTATTATCTTTATTTACTTTTTTTTCTATATATGGTTGCTTCTAAAAGTTTGAATCTACTTACTATATTTTTATTATAAATTTTAACTTTAACAATTTTTAAATTATTAACTATACAGTTAAAAATTATAAAAATTATATATATTATGTCTTAATATTTATTCTATTTCTTATATTTTTTTAAAAAATTTTTATTGATAAATTCTAAAGTTTTATAATTGTTAAATATCTTTATTTTTTTATTCATTATCATATAGTTTATGATAACAGTTAATCAAAATCCAAAAGTAAAAATTTGATAGAAAAAAAAAATTTTAACAATAATAAAATTTTAAAATTACATATAAAAATTTTTTGAAAAAAATATAATAAATAAAACTATTATTAAGATATAATAAAAATATAGTAAGTGGATTCAAACTTTTAAAAGCAACTATATGTATAAATATTATTAATACTTAAATTTATATATCCATTCTTTTCTGCTTCTTATTTATTTTTTCTTATTTTTATAATTTATTTATTTACTTTTCTATTTATTCTTTTTTATTTTTTCTTATTGATTTATTTTTTTTATTTTTTCTTATTTATTTATTTTTATTTTTTTATTGATTTTTTTTTCTATTTTTTTATTGATTTATTTTTTACTATTTTTTGCTCTCTCTTTCTTATATATAAATATTATTGATATTTATATTTATCTGATTTTTCTTTTCTACTTCTATATGGTTTTCTTATTTTATAATTTATTTTTTGTCTCTTTTTTATTCTTTTTTTTATTTTATTCATATATTTTTTCTTATACTTTTTATTTATTCCCCTTTTTTATATTTATTTATTTCTTATATTATTTATTTTTCTTTATTATTTTAGCATATTATTTCTTATATAATTCCTTATAATGAATATTTATTAATATTTTAATTTATTTATCTATTTATATAATTCTATTTATTTTTATTATTTCTTTTATTCTCATTTTTTTACTTTTATTGTTTAATTTTTTTATTTCTATCTATTTATTAATTATTGTTTATTATTACTATTATTTTTCTTTAAAAAAAAAGATAAAAAAACTCTTTTTGCTGATCCCCTTTTTCCTTAAAATTTTCTTTTTTGGTAATTTTTTTAAAAAAGAGAAGCCAGCCTAAAAGCACCTTATTCCTCAAAGATCCAAGACTTAACAACAAACTAGAATATCAAATAATTTTCCCAAAAGATCACTTTATCGATTAAAAGAAGTTTTGGTAGTATAATATTACACTAGCTTTACTTTATAGGAGAAGGAAACACATCTGCAAGTTGATTCATAGTAAGTTTAAGAGAGCCCAATATCAACTTCTCAAGCTTCTAACTAGACCAGTATCCGTTTACACCTTTCTAGGCACTATAAAGAACTTTATAAACAATAGTTCTTATCAATAAATCAGAAAAAACTTAAAGTTTACAAAGCCCAAAAGAACATCAAAGACTCACAAGGACTAAACAATAAAAGTATTTTGATTCCATACATACCTATCTAAATATCAAAACAAGTTATACAAATGCATATATGTTAAATAATTCACAACCAAACAACATAGCAAGGTTTATCAAGTGTCTATTTATAAATGACTTATAATTAATAGTGAAGAAGATCAATATCAAATCTGGTAAATAAACAGAACTAAACAGAAAGGATCAATGATTCATCTAAGTAAACAAGATATTAAACAAGACAATAAACAATCAACTATACGTACCTTGGTAAATATAAACAAATAAACAAATTAAGGAAAAACAAAACAACAAATAAGTATTTTATCCTTCTTTACATGTGACTAATATGACAAAGGAATGGAGAATCATGCAAATTGCTAAGAAAGGAGAGCTATATATCCTTAATGCAATAGTCAAAATAACTGAAAAACATAATCAGAGGAAAGAAACATGGACTATCCAAATCATCTTTAACACTCTCACTATATAAGACAAGTTCAATTAGATACCTTGACCAACAAAATACTCAGTACTCGATAGTATTCTTGCAAAAATTTAAATGTAGATCCAACTACTTTTATTAAAACAGAGGTCCTTAAAACATATATTCTATACTTATGAACACAAGGTTAAGGAAGAGAAAAAGATCTTAATGTATTCTTCTTGAAAGAAAAAATCAGATATATCTTGGAATAAGATACTTCCACAAATGATCTTCTCTCTATACTCCTAAAATTTTTCAAATAAAGGGTAAGTTTATAACCTTTATATTAAGAAGCTCAACTTCAGATAAGAACATTATTTCAAATAAGGATATAAAAGTTCAACCAACAATCGAGATTGAAATTCTAAATAATATCAAAGTTGAAATAGATGATAAAGACATGGAGAAAGAGCTGAAAAAAAATTTATAATAATAAACATCTAGAAAAGAATTGAAGGAGAAAACATAGCAGAACAAATCTTTTACAATATATCAAATAGAACCAAGCCATCCAGTTTAAATCCATTTCATATCACCAAGAAGGGAGAATTCAAGGTTGAAATTCTTATTTCCAGAATATTAGGAAATACAGAAAAAGAATGATTTGCCTATCTCCAAGATGTCTTGAGTCTATCTAAAGACATGCTACCATTCAAAAAAGACTTCCTCAAT
The DNA here is from genome assembly GCA_910592055.1 of Acaulospora colombiana. Classification (NCBI taxonomy): domain Eukaryota; kingdom Fungi; phylum Glomeromycota; class Glomeromycetes; order Diversisporales; family Acaulosporaceae; genus Acaulospora; species Acaulospora colombiana. Next base: position 10,937 of record CAJVPT010006524.1, read on the forward strand.
AGTAATGCCTAG
>CAJVPT010006525.1:0-10948 GCA_910592055.1 Acaulospora colombiana
TATCTGTGTAGAGTGTAGGTTTTCTTGCATGTAGTTTGGTTTTGATAGATAATTCATTATTCCATAAATTAATTGAAAATTTCCTGATTTGTTGGTCTTCGATTGATGTCTTGTTATTACTAATTTTAGAGGGTGTAAATTGTTAAAAATTGCTGCCCAGTTTATATATTTGTATTGACTTGTAAAGTCTGTGAGAGTCCTGTTTAGAACTCTCCATTGTGCTAAACTTTTGACTTGTGAGAGTTTTTGATATATTGTTTTGGCAGGAATGTCTATTACATCCTTGTTCCATGTTGGAATTATTGTAATGTTTGGGGTGTTGGATGTTAGTGTTTCAATTTGTAAAGTTTTGATAGCCATGCCATTGTTGAAGGGATCGATTTTAGCCAACTGGTCTACTAATTCATTGTATTTGATTCCTGTATGTGCTGGAACTTTATGCAGGTGAATGTTGATGTTTTTGGATTTGCATATATCTTGAATGCCTAGTAGTAATTTATAGTTTTTGTGTTTACAAATCACTTGATCAGAAGATTGGTTAATACAGGATATTGCTACTTGATTGTCAGTATAAAGGTCTACGGAGAATTGAGTAGGTATTGTTACTAATACAATATAGATTGCCATAATATCTGCCCTGATAGATGATAGGTGTTTATTTACTTGTACTTGGAATTGAAACTCTTGTTGTGCAGATGTAATAATAATCCATCCTATGCCTATGTATGGTGTATTATTCCAATCTGATTTGGATCCGTCTATATAAATCTGGAAAGAATTGCTCATTATTGAGATGGCAATATGTATCAGTTTGTTTAATATCATTGGTTCTCCTTTGAAGTGCTATTGAATATGGCTTTGTATAATATCATTGTCTTGTATAATTATGTGGGGGACATGTATTTATTCTTCCAGTGGAGAGGTGATTAGATGATTAGGTGATTGAGGGCTGCTTGTATTGAGTCAGGGGATATTCGTGTTCTTCTAATGTGTAACTGTGAGGGGTTTTCAGGATGTAAAACAGATGTGATACTGAAGTTTGTTAGAATTATAATTGTGTTTTGTGGTTTGGAGGAGAAGATGCATGTACTTGAGTGTGTTATGTGTTCATTTATATCACATCCTGGACATCTGAACAAAGGAGATTCATTATTTTGTAGAGTATAGTGTTGATATGATATTGTTTTGTCCAGATTGTTTCTTTGTTTCTTGCCAATAAGTATTTGATCATTTTTTATTGTAGCTGCCTAGTGGGATTTTGTGGTAAGTGTGTTTATCGCTGGAGTACTTTGTAGAAAGATGTTGGTTGTATTTGGATTGAGATATAACATGGTGATGGTTGGATCTCTGAGAAGGTTTTGTAGTTCTAGAAACCAATTGGGTGTTTTTCCTGGTGACAATTTCTTTTTGTATCTAATAAGCTGGCACCATTGTAGAGGGTGTGTTCTTTGTGCATTTAAGAGTTGCCCAGTGAACATTAAGTTATGTTTTGTCAATTGAGTTCGATATTTGTTGTAAAAATAGAGGATGACGATATCTTCGATTGTTGTGTCAATTTTTTGAAATGTGGAGATTTGATTGTTATTGTAATGAAGTTGAAAGCTAAATTCATGTTTGCGCAAAAGCCAGAGAATGTCGTGTGTTAGGTTACTTCCTGGTTTACATATTGGCTTTATTAGGTGGGTAAGGATAGAATTGGTAGACCAGAATTTATTTTGTAAATGTTGAAGTCTATGTCTTGCTAGAGTGCCTGTGATATTTTGTTTATTGATTCTCTGGATCCAATTTGTGGCATGTAGTTGTGTTTGTTGATCCCATAAATGAAAAAGATTATATTCAAAGGTATTAAAAATTGCATTGTTGGAAATTGTATTGGCTAGGCCGAGTTTGTGTTTAAAGGTGTTAATGAGTTTGCTCATTAATGTATTGCAGATATTTTCTAATAGGACTATATCATTTAGGAGGTATTGATGCTAGGAAAAAGGATATGGTTGATGATATATCACATTTGTTTATTAGTCACTCATTTGCTACCTATAAGTGCTCTAGTTTGCATAACTTTGTGTTGGATTAGTTGCTTTTGATATAATTTGGAGACCTTGTTGTCATACCAAATACCTAAAATTCTGACTGAAATGTTGTTTTTATAGCCTGGAATATGTTGATTTTGCATTTGTACTCCTTGTTCTTTGTCTGAGTTTTTGCCATTAATTATAAGAAAAAAGAATTTATATGGATTCACTACTATATCATTGATTGTATAAAATTGTTGTGCTATATTTATGATCATTTGTAGCTCAGATTGAGTTTTTGTTATCCATGTAGTATTATTCATGTAAGCACTGGCTAGAATATTTATAGATGAGATGTGTGATTGATTTTCTACTGATGTTAGATGTGGTGTTTTGATAATATATCCTTTGAAGTTGTTATTTATAGTATATAAGAGAAAATTATAAAATATTCACCAGAGGAGAGAAGATATGGAGTCCCCTTGATCTATTCCATCCATGACATTGTATTATTGTGTGAGGCCATGACATATGATAACTGCATTGGTTCTGTTTTGAAAGATTGCTGAAATTATGTTGATTATGGGTTGTGGAAGCTTGATGCATTTTAGTGCTAAGTTAAGCATATAAATGTTAACGGAGTCATATGCTTTGGACATATCTTGACTGAGTATCCAGGCCTGTTTATTGTTATCTTTTGTGTCTTCTGTAATGCAGTTTAAAATATGGATGGGATCTTGTGTGCAATTTCTTGGTAGACCTGCTCAGTTCAGATCTGATAGGATATGAGCATTCATAAAGTATTTGAAGAGTCTATTAGTGATTATTTTGGTAAAGATTTTACATCCAGTGTCCAATAATGTTATAGGTCTTGTTATGTTGAGATTGTTTTTCCAGTCTTTAGGTTTGGGTATCAGATATACGATCCCTCTGCTTTATTCTTTTGGTGTTTAGCCAGTTTTGAGTATATTATTAAAGATTCTTAGCAAAAATTTCTTGGTCTCTTGTTTTAGGTGCTTGTATGCTTTATAGGGAATTGAATTTCTTCCCAGTGCTGATTTGGAGTTCCTTTATTATATAGTACTTGAGAGCTCTTTGATTGTTATGGGTATTAGTAAATCTTGATACCAGTCTTATTTTATATGTTCCAGTGATTCATATGCTACCTGTCAGAAAGGAAATTGTTCCAAAGGTTATATGTTTCTTTTTGGGGTTCATTGTTCAAAGTGTTCTCTAGCTTTGACTTTAATTTTTAATGGATCAGTAATAATGTGTATATTGTCATTATCGGAGATTATGATTCTATCTAAGATTATAGATCTTGTAGGTCTGTTTAAGATACTATTTATCATCGGCTTCTTTTGATTTTCCAGCATTACTTGTTATTTGATATTAAATTGTTTGATTGTTTGCTTTTTGCATATGTTTGTGAGGATTCTTGTGGCTATTTTAAACTTGGTTGTAAAGTTTTTGATTATTGATTTCCATGCTGTTAGGTCTGAATTCGTATTAGTTGGCAGGGGTACCAGTTGAAGCTCTTCATATAGTTCAGTTGATAATGTTCTTGTTGTTGTAAGTATTGAGTCAATATTGATTGAAGTTTGTATGGTGAGTTTGTGTTGAAGTTGTTGTAGTTGAACAAGGATTTTGAGGTAATTTTGATCAGTTTTGAGATTGCAGGTTTTACAGTGTGATTTGATTTTTGTTATATGTGATTTAGCTGATTTATGGAGAATATGTTTAAATTTGTTTCATTTATGGTTCAAGTTACAATGTTGAAGAGAATTATCATTAGCCACGATGAATTCTTCAATCTGGTTTGCAAATTTTTCCCATGCTGCTGATGAGATATGGCTCCAATTGAATTTGTGATTTGGCATATGTTTTACTTTGAAGGGGACTTTGTCCAGTTGCCAGGCTTCTATTTCAGCAATTGAACCTGAGTGATTGCTATCTGTAATATCTTTGATTTCGTGTGAGATATATGCTTCTCTTGATTGCCATATGGGGGATAGAAGGATCTATATTTGATCTATTCTGCTTTTGTTTCGTTTGTTTTATCAAGTAAATTCTTTTCTTGATAGGTTGTGTTCTCTATATGTATCGATAAAACCTTGTTCCAATAGGTATTTGATATATATAGCATTTGATATGATTGAAAGGTGCTTTTTGTAATCACTATATTTGTTTGGGCTTGGATTGCTCACTGTGTTAAAGTCTCCTGCTACTATTATCTAATAGTTTTTTGTTTTAGCTTCATTAATCCATTGTTTCATCTTGTGAAAAGTGTTTAATTTTTCATTGTTAAAACTATGTACCAGAAAGTATGCTTCTATAATTCTGACTTTTTGCTTATTGGGAAAGGCCATATTCACTGATAAGAGTTATCCTTGGTAGTACTGATGTTTAAAAATTCATTGGGTTAGTTGATGAGTGACACTGATGCCAACACCATGTCCAAGAATTTGTGCTTCTTTATGTGTTCAAAAGAATTTGTATCTATGATGTATCCAATATTTTGAGAATTGTGAAATGTCATTTGTTTCTGTAGTAATAATAATATGCCAATTGTTAATGTCGCAAAGTTCAAACTAAGAATTTCTTTTGAGATCTGTTGAGATGCCTCAAATGTTGTGAGTGATAATTTTCCAAAGAGGTATATATGTAGAGATAAAAGATGAAGTATTTGAAATGGGGTTGTCTACATTCGATGTATTCTATAAAGGAGAAGTGGTGTTATTTATATTACTCATGGATTAGAAGAAATTTGGGAAGTGTCTTCATTGGAGAAGGGAACTTGGATGGTTGCCAGTTCAGAGAGAGATGATGTAATTGCATTCATACTACCTGATAATCTATTAAGTTATCTGTAGATTTTTGCTTGATCTTGTCTAATTTCTAAAACTAGACTTAATGCTCTTCTTTTTCTGAAGGTGTTGGAGGTTATGCTCATAACTTCTTCATTGATTGATCTGTCATCCCTTTCATCTTGTGGTTCGCGATCTGCTTCATATGTATGGTAATAGTAACTGTCATCTTCAAGATGTCCTATATACTTGTCCATGCTAATGAGTTCATATTTAATATTTTTGATCTCCTGTCCAATTTCTTTAATAGCTAATAGGATGTTGTACAGTGAGATATTCTGAGCATTGTTAGTGAGATGTTTGGTAGGGTCTGTTGCTTTTATATTGATAGAGTTTGTAACAGAGTTCCTTTGCTTTACAATTTCGGCAAAGGGAGGTTTGATGCGATCTCTTTATAGGATTTGTCTCTGTGAGTTGGTGGAGTATTCACTGGATTTGTATCTGTTATAAAAATGCCCAAATTTTCTGGCATTTTCTTGTTTTTTAATTTGTAAGTATTGTTGTCTGTTTTGAATTGGACAATTTTTGATCATGTATTCAGTGCAGGAGCAGAGATTGCATGCTTTAGTATCTGAATCAATCTATGTGAGTTCAGTGTTTCCAAGTTTTGCAGGAAAGGTCTTGGCAGCTTCTAGGAGTTCATTTGTTTTGAAGCTAAGGATAGCAAATCTTTTTCGTTGGTATTGAGAGGTTCTTGGAATATAACATATTTGAACTTTGGTTTGATCAATTATTTCTTTAAGATCAAAACCTGTAGTACTTGGAGGGAGGTTGGCTAGTTTGATTGTATATTTGTCTCATTATGTTTTGATTTGATGGGTGTTAAGAAAAGGGTAGATATGAATAAGATTTCCTTTGAAAGGTATTGCCCATCTGGCTTGGATTTTCTCGTAATCTTCTTGATTTTTGTATTCCACTGTGGCTGTTTGCCACATGCCGATTGTTTGCATTTTGAGAGATTAAATTTTTCCAAATTTAGTAAAGGCTGAGCGCACCTCATTGTGTATGATGTTGAATGAAATGTCCTATGCTTGAATGCTTTTGTTTTTGGCTACAATATTATCATATATGGGTGTTGCTGACATGTGGATGATGGTATTATCATCAATGGTGAGATTTTTAGCTTTATTTGCATCTTTCTCATCCCTAAATAAAGCAGTAATCAGTTTTGCATTTCGTGGGTTGTCAATCTTAATATGTAAAAAGGATTGGAATTTGGCAAGGTGTTTTGCTAAATTTTGGATTTTACTCTGGTTGTCTCTGCCAGGAACCTCTTAAATAGGAATTGTATACTTAAATCTTTTTCTTCTATATTCAACTTGCCAGTCAATTGGAAGTGATCTTGTGGTGAGCTCCCTATCATCTATTTTGTTTTTTCCTTTGTCAAGGTGTTGAGTTTGATACTCTGTTTCTTTATACTAATTAATTTCAGAGTTTGTTTCAGAGTGAAAACCTCTAGAAATGGAGGAAGTACTGTTTTGATAATTTGTGTCATCGTATTTAATGTTGGATATTCTGTTTGAGGTTGAAATAGTGTCTATTTGTTTTGCTGGGATATACGTAGTGTTATTGGTAGTAGCTGGAAAGATAGCTTCTACTCGTTCTTCCTTTGTTTCTTGAATTTTCATTGCAAAGTTTTGTTGGTTTTGAGTACGACTTCTTGTGTTACTTGAAACTGTGTTTGTGTTATGTTATTGTTGGGTCATTCTATGTTGTGCTCAAGTTTTGGGTGGCATGGTGACTTTAAAAACTCTTTACGAAGCCAGAAAAAAATGAAAAAAAAAATGCCTAAAAAGGAAATTTTCTGAAAAAAAAGAATCTATAGAAAAGAGTTTTTTTTTTAACAGCTCTATTTCTTATACTGTATGAACTACATTTACTTATATTTTGATCTTTAATCTTTTCTCACAGCTTTTTAAATTCTATTTTCTCTTCTATTTCTTCATGCTCTTAAACATTAGATATTGTGATCTCATTATTTACTGTTAAATCATTTTCTATCTAGGTGATGATCTCCATAGAAAGGATTTTATGTCTTTTGATATATTTTTTTCTTTTTTAATTATTTCAAGAAGTTCATTTTTGATGTACAGTTGAAGCAAATTCTCTTTTTTTTCTTTTTCAAGTTATTAGAAATAGGTTATATATTGTATTAAGATTTGTTTTTTATGAAATGTCATCTTGTTTACTCCTAAGATACTTGAATAATATTATCAAATATTATATAGGTTTCTGGAGTTGATGTTTCTTCTCTCATTTGAATGGTAGCTTGCCTCTATCTGGCTATTTGTTGTGTAGCCTATAGCTTATTATATTCATCATACTTTATTACAAATCAAATCGGAGTATTAATAATATTCTTTTTTTTCTTATCTATTATATATAGAATCTTCTTTGTCTTATTCATTATATTCATGAAGAATAGCTAATAGTTAATAAATTACTTAGTGTTGCTAAAGTTACATGATAAAGAAAAATCTTTTAAGTGGTTTACTTCTTGTTTTAATAATTTCCTATTTTGATTTGTATCTTGATTCTATTTTAATCAAATATGTATTATTTATCCCTTCTTTATCTAGTGTTGTTTACTTGTTTATACCAGTGTTTAATATTGCATTATAGACTTTTGCTATTCTATTTATATTAATCATATTTTGTAATAATATTGTGATCTAGAATTTTGTCAAATTTATTTGTTCTTGTTATACTGTTATAATAGATCTTTGTCGAACTTGTTTTTGACAATAGTTATATATATATATACATGTTTGCATTACTTTGACTAGATATTTTGATATTTATAGGATGGAGTATGTACATTAGGTTGTTTAAATCTTGAAGAACTTTGATATTCTTCTGGGTCTTGAGAGATTTGAGATTTGCTTGATTTATTGAGCAAACCTATTTTCTTTATGATTCCTTAAAATGTCAAAAAAGATGTCAACCTGCACTGACTTGGCTGCAAGTATTATAAAGTTAATATTGACTTATCTTTTTTGATTGTGGATCAATTTATGTTTATTTCTTTCCTTCTTCTTAAAAAAGGAGAAAAAGCCAAAGTTATTGTTATATATATATTTTTTTCAGCATTCTACTGATCTAGGGCTATGTATTGTGATCAAATTTATATTTGACCAGTGTGTCCAAGTAAAATTGCTTTTAAAAGAACAATTTCCAAAGAAAGAATTTAAAGAAATAGTTTATAATAAAGAAATATTTAAAAAGAGATTCACCAAGAATCCTTTAAACAGTGTTACAAAGTGTTTCCAAAGAAATATGGTTCGCTCAGAACCCAAGTTTATTAATAAATCAAGAAAACTAGGACAATTCCTTTAGTCCTAAAATCAAAAGAAGATATCCAATTTCCTAAAAGAAAAGTGAAGTTATTCCTAAACTTCCAAAGTCAAATAAAGTTATATCCAAACTTTCAAAATCAAGTGAAGTTTTCATCAAACTTATCATACTTTTGAGCGAATTATGACTACTTATATACTTGTAAAAATGGGCCACTTGGGTCTCTTAGGCCTTCTGGGCCTCCTAGATCTTTTGGGCTATCTGATCTATGGTAAATTATGTCACATACTACATTTGATAAAATGATTTACGCTAATCAAGTGCCAATAAGAATATCAAAAAATATCAAAAAAATAATTATAAATAAATAGATAAAAATAGAAATAGAATAAAGATCATGACTAAAAATAACCATCTAATGGTAGTAGATACTATTTTTATCACAATATATAAAATTATATTTTGGGATTACATATAAATAAATATCAAAAAAGTGATATATCAAGGTATAATTATTACATAAAGATATATAATATATAAAATTATACTTTGGAATATCAATAGATATGATAACAATTTGACACTATATGCTTCATATTTGAATGATATTCAAATAAATTATGTGAAGCTAATGACTGCTAACAGTTTGATACTATATATCTTATTATTGGATATAATTAATTTCAGTAATATATTATAATAATTATGAGAGATGACTACATGTTTTGATAGTATATTTTTAGTATATGTTTGGATAGTGTAATCTTTAAAAACTTTACAATAGTAGAAAAAATAGAAGAACATACCTTTTTTATAGTACATAATTAAAATATATTTTTATAGTAGTTAATTTCAATAACTCTATATAGTAGAAAGTTTAGAAAAAAATTACTTATTTTGATAATATATTTTTTAATATGTTTTTAAGTAGCTAACTTCAGATTTATTCATTGTTATATACTTACTCTTCCTATATAGTTAATAAAAAATTAATCCACTTTTTTATTATGTATATTCATGGAATATATTTTTGATATCAAAAATTTTAGAAATTAAAATTAGCATATTTTAATATAATGTATTTGATAGCAATTAAATAGTATATATATAGCATATATGATAGTAATTAGATAACATTAATTGATAGTAATTGTACATATATGTTTAATAGCATACCTGATAGCAATAGATAGGTAACATTGGATTAGCAAATAATGATATATAATTAAATGTATTTTTTTTTTACTAATATGTCTAGTGATGAAAATTAACTATGAATATCAAGTCAGCATACAAATATTACAATTGACCAGTCAAATTTACATTAAGATAAACAAGTCAGCATAATATAACTTAACTATTTTATTATAATAGAAATTAATTAGAAATGATAAATTAATATATAATATCAAATAATAAATAAAATATATTTGTTTTATCAAGCTCACAATAATAAAATGGGGATATTATAACCTAATTCAGGTATTTCTTTCCAAAGGAAATAGACTAGAAAATCAAATTTGATATGATAATTTTTTAATCACTTATATAAAATTTTGAATATTAACTTAATGTTTCTAAAAAGTATATAAGCTGTATACTTATTTATGTATCATAAAATATATATCACAATACCTTAGTCTGTGTTATAAAAATTAGATCTCGACACATACCTGAGTGGGAATAATCTAGACTAAGTAAAAATAACATAATTATGTTATTTCTACTTATAATTTTTTAATAAAGTATATTTAACTATTATATAATAATCAATATAATATTAAAAATGGTTTAATTGAGAATTAAAAAAATATATATTAAAAATCAATTTATAATTAAATAGAACATTATTCATCAAACCTTTTACTCTTTTAATTTATATAAAATTAATCTAATTATTATAATTTTTAAATAATAATAAAAAATTTTTTTAATAATAATTTTAAAATTTATTATATCAAATAATATAATTTATAAATAAATTTATCTCGATATCAAAATATTTATCTATAAATTAGGTTTTTACATCCTAATACTCATGAATATATAGATTATCTAGTTAAACTCGCAAACATTTCAATTACGTTTTAGGAGGTATCTATTTAATTATAATAATTGCTTTGGCGAACCGGATCATGTGACCCATATATGCGCTAAGTTAAATACAGCACGTATAAGCATAAAAGCACACAAAAAGAACTTTTTATCATGAAAGTAGCCTATTAAAAAAATAGAATAAATGTTACAGAACATGCAGTACATCATAAATAGACTTAAAAAAAACATTTTAATTAAAAAGAAAAAAGGAGCGAATTATAAAATGTGGAGGAAGAAAAGAAAAGAAAAAAAGAAATAAACGAAAAAAATTAAAAATTTTTTTTTTTTTTTTTTGATTTTCTTCGTTCACGTTGAGAATCTTTTATTAAGATTTATTTTTATGTTGGTAGAAAATAAGTGACGTTCACGATTCTATTTATTTAAGCAAGAGGTTTTCGAATTTTTTTGCTTAATAAAGAGAACGGAAATTAAAAAAGTCGATTATTAGAAATTCATCTAATAATGATGGAACGATTTTGTGTGTATTGCATATCCGCTGGATAAATTCTTTTTAAAAAAAATTGTGAACATCTCGGAATTTTTTTAAAAAAAAAAAAATTCTGGTCAGAATTCACAGATAGGTGTTTCAGGGTATCTAAAAATTCTGCCATAAATGCGGAATTAATTTTTAGAAATCTGATTTGCTAGGAAAATTTAAGACTCGGCAATAAGAACCGG